>JAULKM010000267.1:0-15486 GCA_032355605.1 Rubia tinctorum
TTTGACCTGCCAGCAACTTGAAACGACGTCATTTTACTTAAGTGAAACGACGTCATTTTACTTAAGTAAAACGACGCGCGGGAAACAAAAAACAAAAGAGGTCTTCTTCTCCAGCCGAGCAGTGGCGGATTCCACCGTTTACGAAGGGGGCGAAACCATGAATTCCAGCGGCCCTTAGCACTAATTTTTGAGCCGCTGGATCATAGGGATGGCGCCAGCACCCCTCGCCACCCCTTGGTTCCGCCACTGCCTGCAGGCTATATTAATACACGAACCAGCTGTACCTTCTCTGCATGCATTTACTCCTCACAACTGCAACTGATGAGCCAATTGCCAGCCCCTCAAATAATCAATCTACATAAATAATTATGAGATACTTTTATTATTATTAACCAAAGATAATTGTTAAACTAGCATATCTTCTGATTAAGCCGAGTTTCCAACCGTTTGATTAATAAAACAGAATATATAGCATGTGATGTGCTTCACATTCAATAATTCACATGGCTGTTAATGCACAACATATGTACTACTGGCTGTTGAGGAACTATGACTGCACTAATACAAATTATAATACAAATTAGAGTTATGGTAACACTTTTCTTATAACACTTATTAAAATATTACAATAACTTATAAAGTGCTATTTAAACCTTTGTTACCTAAATTTTGTAAAGTGTTACCTACATTTTGAAAAGTTCTGCGAAAAGTGTTGCAATATGCTCAACTTAGTATTATTAGCACCTGAAACAACACTTTCAATGTGTTATATTAGTTTTAGTTTGTAGTAGTGTGGGTATTTATAAGCAGAACATAAAGATATAATTAAATATATATTAATTTTTATTTACTTATTAAATTCATGCTCCTCTTTGAAATAGTTGATAAAAAAATTTTAGCCCTCACATAAGCTTTAAAAAAATTAGCATATTGAATTTTTATATGGTGAAAAGACAGGATTTTGTGTCAAAATGAACAAAAATTAAGAAGACTATTTATAAAAAAAAACTTCTAAGTTTTAAAATTTTAAAATATATTCATCAACTTGACATCAACCAAGTTTACAATATACAGTAATTTTATATTCAATCCCAAAGAAAAAGGATTTTAATTAGATATTACTAAATATCTTAATATATTCTAAGAATATATTACCAATATCTTAATACTCTTGCTCGAGTTGGAACATGAAAATCGGCAATGTCCAACTTTCCAAGAAGATTCTGGAACCGTTGTCTAACAAGATCCTCAGTGAATAGATCAGCTGGCTGACTAGAAGTAAGAATATGACAAGTAACATTTCACCATACTATATAAGGTCCCAAATAAAAGTACAACCAATCTCAATGTGCTTGGTACGTTAATGAAATACTGGATTGACCACAATATGGATGGCCTACTGACTATCACAAAATGAATGCAGCAAAGAAAAGTGTCCAATCCCCAATGGACGAAAAAGTGACTTGACACAAAGCAATTCACAAAAAATAACAGTCATAGCCCTATACTAGATTTCATCAGACGACGGAGATACTGCATGCAACTTCTTGGGTTTCCCATGAAATCGGTGATTCTCTAAGTATTATAAAATATCCAGATAAAGAGCGACGTGTGAAAGGACATGCGACCCAATCCAAATCTCAATAAGACATTAATTGCAACGAAATTTTAGCAGAAAGAAAGAGACCTGACCTGGATGACTCTTTAGATAATGCGACACATGCAAGCCCATCTGCCAGCTCGCAACACAGAATGGTTGCACAAACTAAGCAAGCGTATGAACAGAGTAACTGAACTCCGGACAAATGATGAGGTAAATCAGTCAACCAACTAAACGATGATAATGAAATGGATTGTTGTATAAAGGAATTTAATATGCACTTAATCATGCTATTGCACCATCAGAAAATCCACCGATTTGGTCGCTAGCAAACTTATATCGGAAAGAGTGTCCAACGCATACTTCCGTTAAGAAATAAATATCCATTCGGGTTGGGAGCAATTTTAATCCCTAAAAATACTTCCGAGGACTAAGATCCTTCATGTGAAAGAAAAATATCAAATATGCCTTTAACTCAGTGAAAAGATCAGAAGAAGCACCACCAATGATCAAGTCATGAACATAGACAAGTACATGCAAAGAAATTGAGTTTCACGTATAAGAGAATAAGGAGTAATCCGCCTTACTCTGATGAAAGCAAAGAGATGAAGAGCAATAACCAACTTAGCAAACTAATTACGAGGAGTTTGATGAAAATCATATAAAGACTTCTGAAGCTTCACAAACAAGACTTAAAGTAACCACTGGATAACCCGTAAGTGGATGCATGTAAGCCTTCTCCTCAAGATCACCATGAAGAAAAGCATAGTGAACATCTATTTGGTGAAGTTCCCAACCCTGAATTATGGTAACTAAAAGGAAAATGTGAACCGAACTCATCTTAGCAACATGAGCAAAAGTCTCACTGAAATCAATCCCTTCAATCTCATGATTACCAAGAACTACAAGACGTTTTTTATGTCGTTCAATCGGTCCCTTCAATGTGACTAGCATATATTTGGCAACATATGATTAGAATATGTTAAGATATTTGGTAATACCTAATTAGAACCTCTTTCCTTTTAGGATTGAATACATATCCCCATATATTGTAACCCTCGGTATTAAATACAATTAACCGTTTTATATTTAACATGGTATCACAGCACATGTTGGATTATTGGATCGATTTGTGGATTCCCATTTAATTGGGCCCAATATTGAGTCGTAGAGTGTTTCCACATCTGCATGTGAGAGAGCGTGTTAAAATTTTTACATCGATTTATTAAAAACTAAATGACTAGCATATAAGGTCTTGAATCACTCACTTAATTAATACCAATTGATTTTAAGATGGAAGTCCAAGATACCTTAAAATTTAACAAAAATATTACAGACATAATCAACAGCTGAAAATCATTTATTAAATATAATTTCTAAAATTAATTAAATAACATAAAATTAAATAGGCATACTAGACAAAATGAAATAGCCAACATAAACATATACTCCTTATAGTTCAACTTAATTTAATTTGATGGTTATTGATAATAAATATTATATTTTGATAGTTTAACTCAATTTTATTTAGAGAAAAGTACTTAAATAATCCTATCTTTTGGTTGAAAGAACCAATATAACCATGCAATATGAGAAAATGTCAGTCTAACCCTGGACTTGGCTAACTTTTTAGTCAACAATTGTTTGGTCAGAATCTTGTGAAATGACGAATTTTCTTCTGATTAAAAAAATAAATAAATAAACATGAAAAGAATGATATGCTCTCCAATTTTCCTCTTATTTCCCATTTCCTTCTTCTTATTTCCCATTTCCTTTTGTCTTCTTCCGCTCCACAGCGCATAGAGGTGAGCACGGTGGGAGCTAACGTGACTGCGAAGAAAAGATCCAGCTTGGAGGTGAGTATGATGAGAGCTGATGCGACCACGAAGAAGAGATTCTACGAGAGGGGGATGAGCATGGTGATCTCGAAGAGGAGGAAGGCGGCTGCAAGGGTGAGGGGATAGAGTGACAGAGATAGGGGAAGGGGAGAAGAGAGGGTGGGGCTAGGGTTTCCAGCAGTGATGGTGGTCTGTTTAATCGGTGGTAGGGGCAGAGAAGTGAGGCTAGGGTGGTGGGGGCGAGGGGTAGAGGGACTAATTTGAGGTTATTGTGTTTGGTGTCTGAGGAGGAGGATCTTGAGGCAATGGGGGACGACGATGACAAGGGTCCATGTTGGGGTAGTGAGGATTTGGAGTGGGCGGCAGGGAGCGGAGGAGGTAGCGGCGGGGAGAGGGGGGTTATGTATAATTGGAATGGTTTTGATTAGGTATTTTAAGGTATGAGACGTGGAGATGGTGGTGGTGGTTATTTATCGGCAGTGAGCATAGTGGCAGGGCTAGTGGTGATGTGTTTAATCGCCGACGGCGGATGGAGCGGGGTGTGAGTTTTGAAGAAGAAAGAAAAACAGAGGTATAATGGACATCAAAATTTAAACTTAGGACTAAGAGGTATTTTGGTCCTTTTAGTTTCTGGTCAATGCTTGAATTCCTTGGATCAATGATGGATTTACGGAGTTTGGTATATTGGAAAATTTTAATGAACTGCTAGGATTAGATTGGCACAATTGGTAATAACACTGCAAGAAATATCTCATTTTACCTTGGTTCTGCAGGGATTTTTACCTCGATTTTGGTTGGAAACAACTGAGGTAACTAGTTAAGAGCCAACACCACCACCAATGAACAAGCAACGTTGGGCGGTCTTTTTAGGCAATCGACTTCCCAGAAAGTGTGCTACGCTGTCTGAGGCAATGTCGCTAAAAGAAATAGCGACATCGTTCATGAGGATAACTGACGTTGCCAAATAGATGACCGACATCGTAGATTCTGATTTATAACTGTGGTTTTCAACCGTGGTAAATGATTTTGTTTACCTTGGTTCCCATGCAGATCAATGTTGTTTTGATCTAGCGATGTCTCTCTATTTGTGATACCATCGATAATCCAATGCAAAAACTAAGCGAGGTCGCGCATGATTTATCGGGTCAACCGAATGGTAAATTCTATAGGTGTGACATCGGTTCTTATGTGAAAAATAGGAATATAAATCTACTGAAATGTATACCTGGCATCGAACGCTCGTTAGGTTGCATGTAATTACACCATTCATAATGCATATAGACTAGATGGATAAAAACTACATCTTCAATACACAAAGTATTCTATCAAAATTCTCACAAAATGAACTATACCATTATTACTCCATAGCTAGCAAGAGATCTATATCAAGGTGTCAAAAAAGACCTTAGAAAGTATCAGTGGACATTTTAGAGAATGATGCTTGCACAAAAAAAAAAACCTAATCCTAGTTCCTCACATCATAGATGGATTAAGTAAATGCTTCAAATTTTTACCATCATATAGAGTGCTCAAATCTCACGTACATCCTCCAAAAGTTTGATGTACGGTGATTTGTCCTCGGGAAAAGACTACAACATGGACTAATATCATAATGAATAAAAAGGTTGGTTACGGTCGTGATATTATTGATCAAAACAATAGGTGAGTATATAGATATACCTTTTGTAGATCAAATTAGTTCTCCTTCACATGTGAGACCAAATCCTTCATAAAGTGCATGCAACAGTAACCGCTCTCCCACTGGGCCGCTTATTTTTTATTCTATTTGTTCGTACAAATTTTTCACAAACACATTGTTATGTACTTATAGGAATACTTACTTCAAAATACAAGTTTGAATTAAACTCTAACCTTTTAGGGATTTCCAATAAAATCTTTTGCGGTTGCTAATTACAGGATTCGTCATCACCTTTGAAATTGCGAATGTAATAGTTTTGGAGACCATTTGGTGTAATGAGATCAAACTAAAACACCGTCTTTGAAGGAAGAATGATGATGACCACCATCCAATATTTTCTACAAAAATGAATTTGTCATTAATTCATTATAATCACATAACATTTAATAGAATCTAAACAAGAGTAAGGCAGTAATTGAGTACAGTTTACTCACCTCTAGCAATAAGGTGCGATATATATCGAATTGTCCTTTAGCATCAACCCAGAGCTCAAGTAGGCCAAACGTTCTTCTATCAAAACATGTTCAGATTAGATCTTTCTTGGGCAAAGAACCCCTATCCACCCTTTCATTTTAGAAATGGATTGTGCATGCAAGACCTGTAAACATTGTTAGTCTTGATAGATTGAAGTGAAACACAATAATTATATAGATGAATAAAGTTAGACTTATGAATTAATACTTGCATGCAATGTATTTGCATCACAAGAGGGGGGACAATATTGAAATGGAACAAGTCCTCCAAATCGTCCTTCCGGATGATTGGATTTACCTTGTACCCAAAAATAACTACTTCTTCCACAAGGATTTTGTACGAAGATGAGGGAGGGTGAGCTGTCACAACTGTGTGGATATTTTTGAGGGAACCATCCTTATAGGGATTGAATAGCGGTGGTTTCATTCTAGATACACGAGACTTTGTAGGTTTTGGATCCCCACGTGCATTGAGCAATTTCGTCGGGCTACTAATCTTTGTCTCAATTTACATGAAATCAACCGGTATAGTTATGTATACAAAATTTATTTCTATTCATAAGTAACACCACTTAATTATCATGTTACCTTCTTAGTAGGCCTGTTGTCCAAAATATCGAACAAACGAAGGGGCCATTCAAAAAACATTCCTAACGTCTCGTCCACCGTACTTGCCTCAGGTTCTTGTATTGGAATAACTATACCATCTATTAGGCTTTTTGTTACATTGACCACAACATTCTCCTTAGTGACCGCCTTATGATGATGAACTCAAATAGCACTTTACCTTCCGCCACCACGTGACTCTCACCATCAACATGTTCGGCAAGTAGTATGCACAAAGAATTATACTGTACAAGAAAAGTCACTAATTTTAAAAAAAGTTTGATTTACATTATGAAATGAAATGTTAAGTGTATATATATGTACACACACGCACATATACTATTACCTTCATGTTGCGTTAGTTATATTCTACTAACTCTGATCTTAGTCGATAAAAGGCAAGAGGTGTTGTTGAAGCACCCGACGGTTGGATGGGTCTACTATCACATTCCAGATGGTCATGTGTTGAGGTTGTCGGAGAAGAAGAGTGAGGGGGAGTTGAGGTTGTTGGTTTTGAACTTGCAATAATTCTCTCCAACTTTGGTGGCATTTTCTTCCCATTCGATTCTTATTGCGAGACATAAGCCACTAGTTGGTTTAATGTGGATTTAAAAGCATATATCTCTCTTTGTTGACTACTTGAAGCAAAGTCAACCTTAGGTGGTTGAGGTTTGACAAAAACGTCTCTATGTGTAGCAAGAGTACCGACACCCCGGACCCGGACCGAATGTTCCTTCTTGTTAAGCGAAACTCATGGTATGGTCTTTTTCCAACATTGATGAACTCGCCAGGCTCCTGTTTTCTTTTTAGATCCTCCTATAAATTACCAATAATCAATCTCCTTTGCTCAAAATTGGTATTGTACAAAAAACACTAATTTTTTATCATCTTTAAAATTGGAAAACTTGCAATTTGTTGCTCAACCAACTCTGCATCTTTGGTGTGGAACTTACCCTCCTTCTTCCCATGACCTTTGTATTCTTTTAGCCATTTTTAGAATAGGGGAACCTCATTGGATCTGGGATATTCCATAGAACTATGTGCCTTCTCGTCCATCATTTCGTGATCCACCTTGTCAAACACTCTAGCCTTGAACATTTCATTCATGATTATTGTTATAGCTAGTGCATAACCTCCACGACTCATGGTGTGGCGCATCTTGTTTCCTCTTGCAAGCTCATTTTTTTGACCTTGCAAAAATAATCCTAGAAAATGGCTCAAACTACAAATCAGTAATGTGAAATGAGAAGGAAAAATACAGCACAAGTCCCCTGCTTCTGACCGACATCAGCCACATGTCAGTAATGGGATCGCACCAGTCAAACGAACAATATAAGAACTCGCATGCATCGTCAGTCAAAATCAGTGCCTAAACTTAGTCTATAACTAACGTCGCATACTAGTCGATTCTAACGATCTATAGAATGATTAGTACTGTGCGACGTCGCATATTCACCACGTGGTACTCTTCTTGAGGCAAAACATGGACCTTTATGGATATTAAACACTAACAACCACAGACGACATACACATTTGACGATACAAATGAAACTATACTCATGCATAAACATGTATGTCTAATAATAATATGCATGCATATAAACATAAATATGTCCCCATTGTGTATATACATGTAAGGATGTAAATGTAAATTACTTGCCGATTCTTCGTCCCCTAGTTTTCTTGCAAAAAAACTCTTCCAACTTGATTCACTTATAAATGGATGCTTAATTCTTAGGTTGCAATTCTTCTTCTTGCCAAACACGTAATCCCTATCCAATTTTGATTTGAAATCTCTCCACCTTTCACTGAAATGCCGTATTGTTTTCCTCTTCAAATTTTCTATATCGTCACACTTTATTTCAAAGACAAACTCAATGGCTTTCCAAAGCTTTTCCTCGTAAGAATCATCAACACGAGGCCATGACTCGTACAAAAAAAATCTACCTTAGTCCTAGCTATCAATCCTAGATAACTAGATCACCAATTTCTCTCCTCGCCTATTGCATTCCCTACATGATCAAACTTCATGGAACATTTCATTCCATTCTCCACCATGTCTATAAATTTTTTCAAGTTGCCCAACCTTGACCTTGCATATGTCTTTTCGATCCATTGACATGTCTTGGATCTTTGGGCTGTATCCTCTTATCGGGGTTCACCACAACAAGACCTACAAATAAAGTTAAATAAGCACACTCTCAAACGATGAAGACAATATAATGTATAAAGTTCAACCTTGACATTAAAACCACACAATGTTTTTTGACATGAGGTTACATTCAATATGGAAATAATATAAGATCTAGGTACCACACAACTACAAACATGTCATCCATTCGGTGAAACACACAATACATATCTCTTGAATTAGATCTTCACATCAATGAGATGATGAAAATTAAAATTTTCATGTTATTTACATATAAAATAACCATCATTAGTAAGCTTCCACATGTGGTATACCCAATACACTTGTAAAAATTATATCTTTAATGTAACCATGCAACCCTACATGTGTAGTCCACAATCTAAATGGAAATAGATGAAATATCTATCACATAACAATAATAAAAACTCACTTAATAATAAATACCAATATATGTATCATTGACAATATGATCATGTCAAGTTAGAAAGATCGAACCTTACCACAATTTTGATTCATGGATTCCCCTCCCATGAGGACATCTTCCTTTTCCCTTTGAATCTCCATTTAGAATCTATGAGGGTGGTGGATTTGGGTGTTTTTGATGCTTAATTTGTTAGAGGAGAAAGGCAATGAGAATGATGACATTTAGGTCTTTCTAGGGGGAGGGTGCCATTTTTGGCAATAAGTGTTTTTTCAAAGGTTTTTGGGTCCTCTAAATATGACGCAAAAAGGTATTCTCCCGCCAGTGTTGCAACGCTGCAAGTCTTATGTGACATGTCAGTCATTATTATTTTAGGTCTATTCATGGGTGAAAACTGACCCAATAGGCCCATCTCATATGAAAGTACGACGTTGCAAGCATGTCGACCAGTGGTCGAGTTTCAAGATGTATCTTGCAATGTCGGTAATGCCAGTTGTTGAATAGCATATAATGGGCATGTGTATAGACCAAATGGCCCATTCCACATGAATGTATGACGGCGCCAACACTTCAACCTATTGTCGATAAGCGAGATGACAGATGCAATATTGCATACTAGGGTTTGCATAATTTTTTATTAACTTATTCCGTGGCTAAAAAAATATTCGATCTATTAGTTACATAGGGGTTCCATCTTAAGCCAACCAAAAGTCAACATTAATACATATGCAATGGTTCAAACATTATACTTTCGACAGTTAAGATTGATGAAGGGCAGTAATAGGTGATGTCATTTCTACCAATTAGGTATGGTTTTCCTTTCAAGCCCATGAATAGTCAACCCTATCACACGAGTAAGGGTTTGAACATTACCCATTGAAGTGGTTAAGATTGTTGGATGTTAGACATAGCGGATCTCATTCGGAGCAAAAATATACCTGGTCTAACAATTACATATGGTTTTCATTATGAATCCACAGATAGTCAAATTTATTACACGGGTAAGGGTTTCAAAATTACCATTTTGATTGTTAAGACTGTTGAAGTCCAATGCTAGCCGATGTCATTCCATGCCAAAAAGATATTGGTTACAACATTTACATTGAGTTTTCCTTTTAAGCCCAAGAATAGTCAGCCATGTCACACGAGTAAGGGTTCGAACATTACCAATGGTTATGCTTGTTCAATGCAGACATAGCCAATCTCATTTGAGGCCAAAATATACCTGATCAGACAATTACATGGGGTTTTCATTTGGAACCCACAGATAGTCAACCTGATTACATGAGTGAGGATTTGACAGTTACCATTTCTTCGGTTAAGATTGATGAAGTCCAATCATAGCCTATGTCATTTGATGCCAACATATATCAGTTGCAACATTTACATATATAGGGTTTTCCTTTTCAGCCCACGGATAGTCAACCCTATCACACGATCGAGTAAGGGTTCAAACATTACCCATCACAGTGGCTATGATCTTTAAATGCCAAACATAGCGAATCTCATTCGAGGCCAAATTTTACCAGATGTAACAGATTTTCATTATGAACAAACAAATAGTCAACCTTATTACGCAAGTTAGGGTTGAACAATTAGCCGTATGCCGGTTAAGATTGATGAAGTCCAATCATAGCCAATGTTATTCGGGGCCAAACGATACCATCTATAATGACTATAGGGGGTTTACATTATAAACCCATGGATTGTCAACCTTATTATATATGAGTAAGGGTTTCTGAAGACCATACATAGATATTGATTTTTTTAAATTAATTCGAGCATTAATAAATTTGGGCTCCCATTTATTGCTTCTAGGCTTATCGGCCCACAAATCATTTTGCGACGTCGCTACAATGTTGGGCCATTGTCGGTGAAAACGACATACATGTGCGACATCAGATATTGTGGTTTTAGTCCGCCATTGACCAAGCCCAAATTGTTTTAGAATTAGGCCAGTAGTCCAGTTTGGCCCAATTTTAATAACCTGCAAGATCACTAATTTGTCGGTCATCCTTCATTTTCATCGATTGTATTTGAGACCTTACCAAGTGTCTATTCGAGTCACTCTGGTCCAGGCAATATAATTTTTTGGGCTTTATTTATTATTGTGGCCCAAAATTATGAACAACGACGTCACATTTCATAAATTGTTTATGTCGTCCTATGCGATAGATAGTGCGACATCGCACAAAGGTGTTAAATGACACCATTTTCCGGCTAGTATATAAACAGCCCAGCCCATAACCCACTTGCATTCCCAACCACGACGTCGCACCCAAAGCTTATTATCTGTAAAAAAAATGGTCGGAACTGTTTAATCCCAACCCATAACCACCATCAATTATTTATATAGTCTCAAATCTGACGTTCTATTCAGGTTCAACGTTGTTCATAGAAGATTTTTGTTAAAACAGGAAGAGGAGAAAACCCTACAAAAGGTAAGAATATCTAACAAATTGAATGATGCTTTTGTTGCTTTGAGGGACTTCTTATGTTGCTAATATGATGATTTTATTACAATGATATTGAATGAGGCGTTTCATTTTGTTGTGTTATTAGGTTTTATGTTTGTAAAATTTCTTTTGGGATTTCATTAGAAATTTAGGGCTACGGTCAATGTTATGGAATTTTAATGGCCAATACTTGCTACTCCATATTATTATAGAACCTATTCATGTTGTTGTGTTGATTGCTTGAGGTTGTAGGGATTGTTGGAAATTTTATGTAGGAGTTACACACTATTTCAGCTAGGTCGACTGGCCTTGCAATGTCGCATATTCGTACACTTGAATGTGTGACTTCGCACACTGCATATCAGTCTAGCTGACATGTCTGTGACTAGCATGCAAAATCGGCCAGAACCCATAACCTTCATCACTTTCTGGATTCTTGCACGAAGTATTCTTTATTCTCTTATTTTCAATTGCCTCTAGTTAAGAAAACAATGAAAAGGGCAAGGCAACACCACATGAGAAGGTCCCTCGCGCAACAAAAGGGTAAAAACCACAGACCCCCCCTCCATCGCCAACAAACGAGACACGCTTCATTGATGAAGAGGCCTCGAAGCGTTTCAAAATTATCCGGGGCCAGAGGATAAAAGAGGTTAGGGCGATGAGAGCCGATGACGTGGAGCTGCTCCACTTGGATTATTTCCTCGAACCCTTCAAATCGTCAAGAATGGAGGGTTTTATTTGCCTAGACGAGCCAACATATGACAGGGAGGTGAGGGAGTTCTATGCCAGTTTCACTCAGCTCAACATATACAGTTACCAAACCATAGTGAACGGGGTGGACATGCGTCTGATGAGGGAGTTGATCAACGAGGCCATTGGGTGCTTAATTGGTGGAGAGGATCAGCGGGCGGTTGAGCCACTACAGTTGTACTTCCGGGACACTTGGCCTCCGAGGGCCAATGAGGAGGGTCCATCTGGGCCCCTTGACCCCAACCACATGGTTGAGAAATACGTGAGTATTGGAGTGGGCAATGGCCTCATCAAGCCAATGGAGATCATGATTGATGTCCTGGAACTGGAGGATATGATGATGTACAGTATCATTATACAAACACTAAACTTGGCTGGACATCCATCATAGTACACAATCAACAGGGAGGTCTCGTACTACCATATTAGGGATAAGGAGGTAGTCGACCCCGGGTCATCATCCAGGATATGCATACGGTGGCCCTCACTCCCAAGAGTCAGACGCTCCCCTATGGTAACGTCATCACTGCCCTTTTGGAGAAGCAGAATGTTCCCATCAAATCTAAGGTGAAGATCCAGTCAAAGTACTATGATGAGAACTACTTCAGCTAGAAGCACTTGTAACACTGCAAAACATCAAGTCCTATCACCTAAAATTCACCTAGAAAATGAAAAAATCAACATGAGAGAAAAAAACTAAAAATATCAACCCATATAGACCCAAAAAAACTGTAAAACATCATCTCATATAAAATAAAACTATCCAAAAAAAATGAAAACATCAACATGAGAGGAAAAAAAAACTAAAAACATCAACAAAAATGTTACGGTACCTCAAGAATATAAATTCTTTACTCTGAAAACCATAAAACATAAACATTTTTTTAATAAAAAAACTACAAATTTCAACCTATATTACCCAAAAACTACAAACATCAACTCCTATCACTTAAACCTCAGTCGAAAAATAAAAAATATCAATATGAGAAAAAAAACTATAAATATCAATCCATATCACCTAAATAAACTATAAAACATCAACTCATATCAAATACACCTCACCCGAATAATGAAAAACATAAAAAATGAGATAAAAAAAAGATACAAAGCTCAACCAAAAAGCTACAGTACCTCAATAAAATAAATTATTCAAAAAAAAGTCCCTAAAAAAGGTAGAATATACAAATCACAATCCTCTTTCACCTAGACACTTTAGCATCATTGACTATGGGGGAAGAACTAGCCAACATGTATGAGAGTCTAAGGATATCAGAAAGTGACAAACAGCAGAGTAGCAACAAGCAAAGCAGCCTCATCTCCAAAGATAACATCTACCTGGCGGCGAAGATATTGACCCTCAAAACTAAAAGGGTTGAGTTTATGATCACCACAATGTGCAGGGTCTAGAAATGTAGAGGTGGAGTTGATGGCTTCAACATGGGGAGGAATCTTGCAATTTTTCAGTTTTATTCTGGGGAGGACATGAAGAAGGTGGTTAACTACTCCCCGTGGTCTTTTGAGAATTGCTTAGTTGTTCTCAAGGAGACTGATGAGATCGAGCAAATGCATGAAATAGCCTTCACCCATTGTCCATTTTGGATTCATGTACACTCAGTCCCACCGGCTCTCACTAACATCAACATGTGACAATTGTAGGAAATGACCTGGGAGGGTTATCAAAGCGGCAAGAAACAAAATGGGCATCTGCATGGCAGATTTAAAAATCAGGGTGCTGCTTCTTGTGGATGAATAGATCCCACAAATCCATGATTTCGTAGGAAAGAAAAAAACGATAAAACTTTCAAGTTCTATTTATAGTATGAACGCTTACCCCATTTATGTGAAATGTGCGGCCTTATGAACCATACAAAAATAAAATGCCCCTCGAAGAATACTCCTTATAGGGAACGCCTCATGCCAATGGGTTGGGTGCAAAAGCTGCTCAGATTTGACAATGATACACCGATTCCGCAACCAGACCCATGAGTGATGCACCAGCGTCGCCTGCAAGAAAGAAGAGAAGCAGAAATTGTGAAATTGGAACAAGAGAAAAACAATTCTCACTAGGTATAAAAAGTTCAACCAACTGAAACACAGGCAGGTGAAAAATGATCCACTACACAGTATAGAAACTCTCAATCAGAATGAAGGGGAGTGTACCGGAATAGCTAGTGCAAGCGGCATCGCTGATAAAGGAAAGCAAAAAGTGGAGTCACTAGAAATGGTAATATTACCGTTGATGACCCCGTCAATCTAGCATCATCAGTCACAAGTTTTCAGTCCAATCTTTAGGGAAATTAAAAGACCTGGATCAATGTCTTTAACGGTAAAAGCAACGACCTGGATTTCTAGCCAAATTAATGACCCGGTTTACTCACCGATGGGGTTTAATTTATCGACAGTAAACCATTCGGGATTGATGCCTGGAAGGGAATTGGATTTATCTAATTTTCTCCTACGACAATGTCTAGTGAAGCAGTAATTTAGGAATGGAAATCTCTTCTTGCGGAAACTCGGACTTTGACGAACTTTCTGAACTTCACAGGTCAGGATGAACATGTGTTAAACTCCCTGCTCAACCATCCCGTTCATCGACTCCGAGACTCCTCGACGACCTTCTTAACGATCACCAGCAGCCCAGTGTCTTCACTGTTGTACTTCCTCAAGGCCTGCCTCAATGTGGACCCTTGCTATGTTTCAACAAAACTCTAATGCCATAAAAAGTCAACACTGCGGGCAGGGGAGACATTCTTCCAATAAGAATCATGCTTGAGAAAGGCAAACAAATGAAGGAAAATGATGCTCTTGTGAGGAGGATGGAATTGGTTCAGGATGGAAAATTGGAGAAGGTGAAGAGCGGTTGTATTCCAGCGGCGGAGAATCATCAACATATTCCTGGGAGTTCAAATACTATCAGACCAAGGAAACACATTAGGTTGGGCTAACAAGCTGAGATGAACCATGGATTTAATTCGGCCCAATCGGGAAAAAATGTGGATTTTCTGGAAGGTATAGCAGATGGAGGAATTAACTTTCGGTGAAGCAAAAAAGATGAAGTTTGATCATTTTTAGGAACTTTTTACTTCATAGAATCCGGATGTTGCCACCACAGTGGAATCAACATTAAGTATAACACCCAGAGTTACGGCACAGATGAACTTAGACCTATGTCGGGCATACTTACAAATTGAAGTTTTTGAAGCACTTTAACAAATGGCCCCAAAAAATCACCAGGCATTTTTTTCAAAGATTTTGGCATATAGTTGGACCGAAGGTTTTAGAGTTTGCACTTCAATAGTTAAATCAAGAGAAATCAATGGAAGAAATAAATGAAATAACAGTGGTATTAGTCCCAAATGTCAATAAGCCAACTGAGATTTCATAATTCAAACCTATCAGCCTATGTAATGTGATATGATATGAATCTCCTTGCGAATACTCTGGATTGCGGAAAATTGGATCTTTAACCAAATGGGAATCTCGCCCAACCC
>JAULKM010000278.1:0-15485 GCA_032355605.1 Rubia tinctorum
AGCAAACACTTGGGAATATCCCCTGTCTCTGTGGACGACCCCGACTTGCCACTATCTACTTAATTGTAGTTAGCAAGCAAAAAGGGCATAAAATAGTATCTTTGAGAGGTACAATGATGACCTCCCATAGCCTCCTTCCCATTCTATATAATTTCTTCCACTACCATTTGCCTTCGTTTTGCCTAGCACAAAAAGGGTTAGTTGTGTAATTATTGTGTGGATGTCAATTGCATTGTTACTATAGTAGGGAGAATAGAATTTGTTGCTTTGCTTTCCCTCTACATTTTCATAAATTTGTATGGTACCGTAATCTATCACTTTCAATTTTTTCCATATCTTTAATGTTGTTATGTCCACTTCATGGTTTTCGTAGTTTTATACAGACAATAATTTGTTCAGTGACTTGCATTTACTTGTTATGGATGACACTATTAGAGTATGCTGGATTACTTGACTTTGTAAATAGGTCGCGTGAATCGGGTATAATTATGTTAACAAAACTGTAGGCATTCAGTAGGATAATTCATTTCTTGGAATAAGATGTTTGAATTTGTATGCTGTTTGGTTTGGATAGAGGAGCTAACTTTAATTTTGCTTGGTTCAGCTACGTTCATATGGAGGAGGGATTTTATTCTTATGTGTGTGCTTTATTAGATCATGTTGATTGCCAAGAATCCGTCCATATTTTCCCACTTTTCTATTCTGCTCCAATGTCTTGCCTTCATTCAATCATATAAATGTGTTTTTAGCTTTACTTCATTAACGAGAATTTTTTACATGTCCACCTATTATTCCTTCCCTTCTTTTACTCATACAAGGGCCCAATTGCATTGAATGGTGAAGGCAAATAATAAATTGGTTCTCAAGAACATAGATCATATGGAGATGAGGAAAAAGGAGGAGGAAAAGGGAGGATAAAATTGATGAGCTTAGAGTCAAGGTCGAAGTGTACAAGAAGCAGAGGCGGAAGTTGAGAGAATAAATTTCAGACCAAACCGATCGGAGGTGTTCGTGGAAGCAAATTGAGATAAGAAATTATCTACCTACACCAACGATTCTGTTAAAAGAGCAGCTCCAACTATTGTGAGGAAATTTAAGAAATAATGCATTCCCTAATTATATTCTCATATCAAATGCATACTAATGGCTTGCATTTATTTTGATTATTAGGAAAAAGAATTGGACAAGAAGCAGAAGGGACAGTTGGTGATAGTAGGAAAATAAGATATCGTCATTCAAGAAACAAGCAAAAAGGATCATGGGATCGTTGGAGAGGTTGCCCTACAATGGCAAAAATTAAGGATGTCCTCCTATACATGATGTTAGCTGTTACACATCTAGTCGATGTGGGAGCACAAACACAATAACATTTGAAGAAACATCAAATGAGAAACACTTGTCAATGGAGGTGGTCGACCTCAATGAAAGATTGGTTGCCTTCTTTGAGGCGCAGACACAATAGCTGGTAGGACAATTAGGTAAACCTATTCCCCCACACTTGGATGCCTACAACTTCCTTTCTAAATCGTTCGATACAATAAATAAAGACAGTTGGGTATTCATTTCTTCAGTATCCGGATCAAGTGACCCAGAGAGGGACCTTTATGATAACAAGGTATTTTATAAAATGACCATTGTCACATATTATGTTACGAAGAATGAGTTAATAAGAATTTAGCACCATAAGATATTTCTTATTAATGAATACATTTTACAAACATACCTGTTCGTTTGCCGCAACTATGTGATGGTAATAAATATTAGGTCAATGGTAGCGTGCTAATCATTGTTGTTTGGTTATTTAAAAAATGTAAGCACCTCCATTAGTTGTTCATCTAGGAACGTGATTTAGGATGTTCATTTACGATGTTCTTGATTGATTTCCTATGGGCATTGATTTTGGATTCCGAATTCATGTCAATGTTGTTGGTTGTGTGCATACATTTAGATGTTGTTAGTTGGGTGCATTTATTTAACTGTTGTTAGTTGTGACCGTATATATGTTGTTAGTTATGCTAATTTTTCTACTGAAGTAATAGAGCGGCTGCACGCAGCTGCGATCAGAGGCCGCTTCTAGTTTAGGTCCTCCTAGATGGATGTTACAGAGTGCCTGCGTGCAGCTGCTCTCAGGGGCAACAATTTTGGTTCAGACTTTGTTTACTTGCATTGTAATTATCACATTGATGTTTATGACTGTTTTTGGCAACGGAAATAAGTTGATGTTCAATACTCGTATCAATTTTTACTCTTATGAACCAGATAGTGTTCAAATTGATTGCATTATTAAAATTATTTTATTCTCATTTGTTTTTCGGAATTCCTTCTATTGATTTTTTTACTCAAATTTTGTGGTTTTCGTAATCAGAAAGGAAAAAAGTGTTGCTTATATGTTTTGAACCATAGTGAACAAAGGGACCCCGCTGCATTTGGTATCTTGCTTCCTAAAGATAAGAAAACGGATTTTCCTATCAGGTGGAAACAAATTAAGATTTTTGGACCTGTGATCATCCCGAAGGCACCTTTGCCTATTGACCATGGACAATTTGAGTTTATATCTGAGTCCATTGGATATAAGATTCTATGGCCCGAAAAGCTGATCGGCGACATTAACCAAGAAGATGATCATGGGGTATGTTAATTGTATGTTTTTGTTTGTAGCGTAGGTATCTTTTTACAAATTAACCTAACATAATTTATCGTTCATATGATCACCTAGGAGAATGAGAAGTTGTTGCCTTGCAACATGCTGGTAGTTAAAGATACAAGCCGTAAAAAAAAACTTACGCCAAAAACTACCAAGGAGATAGAAGACGTTAGACAAATAATTACATTACCATACTCCCATTAGCAACTACTGATAACCACACTCTCTCCCTACAGGAGGTGGTCGGTCATGAGGAAACTTCTAACAAACAGTTTACAACCCATACTCGACCGGTGAAAGGGGAGGTCAAACACTCCCCCCCAACACACACATGTACACTTCCATTTCTAAAGGCGATTATTGTTTTCAATATTTAACTAACAATTTACCCATCATTGTGTAGCAAAAAAAATTATTGCATCAGCGGAGATCGGTGAATCAACTCCACCCAACATGGTTTATGACCATCAACTTCTCTGGCTCAAAATGCTCATCAAAGGCTTGAATTCACTGCGAAAGAGGTTTCAACTATCGTGTGCCGCACTCGAGCAAGGATGTACTTCTTCCCGTACAATTGAGAGTAAGTTCTATGCATCTACACGATTAACTAAATTTAGGTATTAATATTTTCGAAGTTGTTTACCTTCTGCAAGTAGCTGCACCCTCATGCGCCTGTATCTTCAGTTATTTTCTTCAAAGTTATGCATTAATAATCACATTAGGTACTTTCTTGTTTGCGTTTATAGTAGCCATTGGTTTTTGATCGTCTTTGTGCCAGAACATGAACGAGTATATTGCATCAGCTTGATGACTGGGGGTATTGGCAAACGTAACAAGTTATGTCTTCAATTGATTCGTTCATAAGTTGATCAATTTCTTCCCAACTTCAGCAAAATTATACCTGATTAAACTATTAGTATCCATAGATATGTTTTCATATTCATATGTTGATAAAAATATTTTGTCCATTACTTCTAGCTAGGATTGCAACAAAATATCGACTGTACATCAATTCAGATGAAAGTAAAACATTCCCTCCAGACTACACATAGAATGTGATAAACATCAATGTACGTATTATCTCATAAAATTGTAATTCCTATATCAATTTGTTGTTCGAAACCATTTCAACAAATCTTTTTCGTATCAGCACAAGATTCAGAGTAGTACTTGGGAATATGGATACCACTGCATGTATTATATGGAAAAAATAGTTAAAGAAGTGCATGAGATTGACATAATTCTGATATGTTTTCTTATGTTATTTTTTCCTATGTGTAATGTCCATCACATGTGGAATATAACAGTAAATTTAATACATGTTTCAGAAATTTCCAGAAGATCGCACACCTTGGGGGAGAGAAAAACTATGCAGCATTGCTCTTAGTTGGGTTCGTATTTTTGCTAAAAATACTCTGTCCCATTACATGGCTAAATTGCAAGTGAAACAGGGAATTGAATCCATTATTGGATAGCTTCATGTTTATATATATCCCATCACTTAGTATCTCTTAATGTAAGGTAAATGTCTCCAACATTTAATACACATCATCTCCATGAGCACAATATGTTCTTGTTTCTTATGTAGGGTTGTCAACACAGTTTTGGCAAACATTGACAACGTTCCTGTACTCCATCACCTACTAAATTACATTTGATCATATTCAATAACCTTTTGCTACGACATTGTTGTTTGTGTCCGATGAATTGTGACTGTTGGGAATTTGTGTAGTATAATTGGTGCACCGGTTTATTACACTGCACTAAAAATCGAGAATTTGTGGAAATGTTTTTTTGTTGTTGCTAGTTGTGGCCATATAATCGTTGTTAGACTGTTCAACTATTTGTTGTGAATAATTAGAGCCGCTGCACATTGTTGCGGTCAGCGCCCAAATCGAGTGTTATGTTTCCCAAATCGAACTAATAGAGCAGCTGAGCGCAGCTGCGGTCAACGCCCAATTCCAAATCTGTTTTTGCCAGATGGAACTAATAGAGCAGTTGTGCGCAGCTGCGGTCAGTGCCCAATTGCAATTCCAAATCAAAAACCGGTGACAATTTTAACACCGGTTTTCTAAAAACTGGTGCAAATAAAAAATCTGTGCCATATAAAACTGGTGCAAATTTAACACCAGTTTTTGAGATCGGTGCTGATATATGAAAACCTGTGCTAGTATTGCAACGGTTTTACAAAATCGGTGCTACCTAAAATACCGGTGCTAAATTTAGCACTGATTTTTTTGGATCGGTGCTAACATGAAAACTGGTAGCCAAAAAACGATGCTAAATCTAGCACCAATTTTTCAAAATCTGGTGAAAACGTTTCACCGTCTACTTAGGCACCGATTTTTTGGACCCCAAAAATCGGTGCTAAAACTTCTGAAAAACTAGTGCTAGAGGGCCAGTCCAATGATAGTGATTTTCTTTTTCACTGAATTTCTCAATGAAGAAACAAATATATCTATGAACACAATATGTTTTAACTTTGTAGGTTCATATTTATGGCCTGTAAACGAGTCAAGTCGAGCTCGAACTACAACCTTTGTTTGAGTTTGAGCTCGTTCGTAGTTTCTCAAGCTTGAGCTCTGTTTGAGTTTGATTGAACCTGAAAATTTTGGCTCACTTATTATTGCAAACCAATATAGGAACACCACATACAATCCCATAAGTTCCAACGTCAAGAAGCCGACATTCACTTTAGGATGGAGAGAAACACTTGTCATGAGTTGGAGAAGCACTATGGTCCATGTGGTGAAGAAAAATTTAAGCAGGAAAGTCAACGCTGGGTTATACCAAATGTACATCAAAATGATCCCTAGTATGCATACAACGTATGCTACTGTTGCAAGTAATATCAGATGGATTTGGCATCTATCCGAATATTGTTTAGATTGGCAACAGTCATTGTGCCAAGTGATGAAACTGATTATACTTAGTTTCTTACAAGCTGGATTACTAAAAACACACAGGCACCAAAATGGGCAATCTCCCCGTAAAGTGCAATGATTTGGGCAAGAAGCATGAATTGTCTTTACAATGCACCATTATTGATATATTTTTTGCCATGAAGTAAAAGGAAAAGGGAGAATCCCATCTTGCTATCTATAATTTCTTATCAAACTTACACAAAGAAATGGTTATAGATTCTTTTGATCTATATGTAGATTATCTCCTATATGTTACCATTCAAATATCAAGTACAAGTTTCTAAAGTAGTAGGCAGACACAAGTTGTAGATTATCTCATATCCAGGTGATTCCGCACCACAGGCGGCGGACATAGGTGACAACGCCAAATGCTCAGGTGGTCGAGTCTCTGGAGTATTTCTACTAGCACGTCAATGTTATCATTGGCGTTGAGTTTCTAACGTGGTGGAAACCGTAGTTCTTGAGCAGCGCGTGACCTAAGATTTCTATAGCATTAAGAGGAAAGTAGACACGGTAAAGCTCATAACGTACTATACAACTATTGTATAGAACTACGCATCCCTTCAAGTCCTTAAAGTTAAGGTCGTAGATTCCGACGGCCGTGGCCATGAGCACAAGAAAGCGGAGATAAATCCATCGTACACCGAACCAGTTCACGGATTTTCTCAAAGTTGGACAAATTAATATTTCCTCTAAAATAACCTTCTCTGTTAAAGAACCGAGATTTTTTTTGAAAGAATTTGGGTCTGAAACCTTCACAAAGCTTTCGATGATGAACGCGAACGGAGTGTTTGATTTCCAGGTGAATTTTCACTTGCTGTAACGAAGAAAGCAGTAGTCGTACCATACTCCTGCATCAGGCTGGTTGGGGCAGAGTTTGCTAATTTATTTGGCGGCGGGTTGAATGTAGTTATTGCAGTCGTCGCGGCTCACACCATCCTTGCATTGGGCCAAATCACAAATTGTTGGCAAAATTAAATGCTCTGAGCATAGATTCGGCGAGCTCTGTTCTGCGTGGATTAAT
Organism: Rubia tinctorum; assembly: GCA_032355605.1. Classification (NCBI taxonomy): domain Eukaryota; kingdom Viridiplantae; phylum Streptophyta; class Magnoliopsida; order Gentianales; family Rubiaceae; genus Rubia; species Rubia tinctorum. The sequence continues at coordinate 6,593 of JAULKM010000278.1, forward strand.
TACTATAAGAGGGTGTTAATTAGTGGCAACGGAAATGGCATCGGGAGTGGGAAATATGATGGAGGTGGCTCCGGGAGTAGGAAAAATTGCAGCGGCGGCGACTCTTCGATGTTGTCATTGTTGTTTCTTTGCATCCAACATTTGACCAGAATATAATTTTTAAGTTAAATAAAAGAATTTTCATTGAATAATTATTAAATAGCGTTAATCATGGTTATATTAGAGTTAGATTAAGAGGTTCATGTGGCATATTTTAATTGGTGTAACATGGAGTGGTACATAGATGTGTAAAGAAGAGCCGGAGCCCAAATTCAGTCAGTCCCGAAAGTGTGGTTTCTAATGTTTTAATGAAACCTAATTGTGTAAATTAGAATTTTCAAATCATAAAACTCGCCCTTAACCCGACATGCATATAAATAATCACAAAATCTAAGTACAATTATAGAAATTCTAAATGCGGGTAATTTTAATATTTAGTTTACTATAATACCCTTAACGTAGTTTTAATCATAATCAAATTCTAATTATTTAACTTTAGTCATCACCAACAATTTTGATTCATGATCTATCCACAACAAAGATGTAAATCTCGTATTTATTATTGATAAAATGATTATGTTCTTAGATGAATCTGAGATAAAGCTGCTGCTCCAAATGTGGTGAAAGAAGGAAGAGGAGGCGGAGATGGTGAAGGAAGTGGATAATATCAGACAGGCAATGAATCAGATCACGTGTGCAGAGACACACAAGTGGCGAAGTGTATCAAACCAAGTTCATGAAACAAAAGGCAGAGACTATAGCAAAATTTTAAGAAAAATAATTATTTCAAGAATTAGTTGACAAGAAAATTTTAATAGCAAATAGGTAAGGAGGGAAAACCTTTCTGTTAAAAAAATTTGTTTTTCTTGTTTAGGTGAGGTGAGTTAACTTAAAGCACTAACATAAAGTTGTAGGCTGAACATAGAAAATTCCAATCACTTTCTGTAATTTCGTTGATTGACTCATTTTCCCATTCAACGTGAATATTAGCAGCAACATTAGCAGGCTTTTGTTCGACATGAGTCAATAATCTCTATCAGTGTTAAAAATTCCAGTCACTTTCTGCTATTTCGTTGATTGACTTATTTTCCCGTTCAGCGTGAATATCAACAGCAACATTAGCAGACTTCTGTTCGACATGAGTTGATAATCTCTCGAATACATTAGGCTTTTTATGAATGGTGTTAAAAAATTATGAGATAGGTAATAAAGTTTATTGATATTTTGGGGGGATGTTTTAAGAATTAGAAATTTTTTAGAACTAAAATTATATAGTAAGAATCAAAACCTAAATATAGGTCCAAAACTTCTTAATTCCGGTCATAAGGATAATGTAGTAGTAAAATAATCATTAAAATTACTTGTACTTAGGAGTTAAGTGCCTCGTGTAGCTAAATTTGGCTAAAATAATTTCAGACATGATGAAGAATGGTGAGTTGGGCCTTGGTTCATTGGTTAATTCACCCTTTATATTACAAAGGGGTCTAAGGTTCTAGATACACCCCTCAACATTCCCACCTCATCTGAATCCAACTTTACATAACGTAGCCTCCAACGTTTCAAGGGTTTGAACCTCTCTCTCAATGCCTTGAGAAAATTTGTGAACCTTTCCTGCTAAGGGCATGTTGTGGTATTTCTCTCTCGAGAGAGGAAGTGAATGGCGGTTTATCACGCTCATTCGAATCCCTCAAAAATTTATGCAAGTTAGTGCTACAAACATATGGATGCTTATTATCATTAAATTCTTGTTTACTACCAACTTGGAATGTACCCTTACCACCTCATCAATTATATGGAAATATTGATTCACATTAGGAGATTTCTTAGGCTCATAAATTTTATAGCACTCCCTATTCTTAAAACTCTAGAGTGGGGTTCCACTACACACATCAATTTTAGTCTAGCCTTTTTATAAAAACGGTCTTCTTAGCAAAATAGGAGAGGTATCTTTATCATTATTCATATATAAAACATAAAAATATGGGAAGATGAATTTATACACTTTAACCAACACGTCTTTTACTATACCGTTAGGATAAGTATTCGACTGGTCGGCTAGCTGTATTAATACCCCGGTTTTGTGCAAAAGACTAGGCTTTTAAGACTCATATAGGGAATATGGGATTGCATTTATTAATGCTTCTAAATCTGTCATGGCCTTATAACAATTGACACCACTTATGCAACAAGATATTTTGGCATATGCCTGGATCATTACATTTTGGGGGAAGTCTCTTTTGGAAAAAGGCTGACACTTTTTAACTGACCTTTATTTTATTAACATATTTCAATTTTGATTTTCTCATAGGGTGCATAATTCCTTAATAAATTTATAATATCTAGGAACTTGATTCATAGCCTCAAAAAGAGAAATGTTTACCTCACATGGACGAAAGACTTCGAAGATGGCCTTGTTGTTGTCCTTGCACCACTTGTCCTTAAATGCCGTAAAAAGGTGGTTTCGGGACAATTGTTGGAACCCTTGGCTTTGCGACCAAATGTGTGGGTGGTGGTGGCTCAGATGTAGACTATAGCCCTTGGATGATCCTTCCTCGATCTCTCGCCCCATGAAAACTTCTTAATTACCCACCTTCTCATCCTTTTTCTCTTCAACAATCTCATTCTCCAAATTACTCACATCTTTGCCGCTTTTCAAGGTGATAGCACTCAGACTTTGCCTCTGGTTCAAGGTTCGATGGAAGTTTTCTTGACTCGTTAGCCTCAAACTGGTTAACAAATAGTGCTAGTTGGCTCACTTGAGTTTCCAAGTTCTATATGCTTGAGTGAGTTTCAACTTGGAATTGTTCAGAACTCTTTGCAAAACTCTTCAAAAATTGCAAGAGCTCTTTTTTCACACTAGAACTTCCTCGTTGGTTATTCTCCAGGACTTCATTCCTCAGGTAGGGTTGTTGAGGTGGCCGATTGTAGTGTTGACCACTTTGGTGGTGTTGTTGGTCACCCTAATCAATTACTCCCCAAAAAATTGGGTGATCAATCCAACCCAGACTGTAGGTCTTCGAATAAGGGTCTTACTTTTGTTGGAAACATTGAACCCCTTGGAAACCTTGCCCGCCTTGATAATCTTAACCACCTTGAAAACCTATGGCCTTCATCTCTTGGCTAAATTACTCTTGCAATTGAGGCAAGAGTCTGTGGGGTACTCCGAAGCACAAATTATGCATGTCTTCACTTGTTCCACCCTTCTCTTTATCCTAAAATCCTTCATGATTGAGGTTAAGGCTTTCACTGGCTCTCTAAGCTTAATGGAGCTAGAGTTGTCCAAGTTTTGGCCTCTCGTCTTGGTCCTACTATTGAATTTCCAAGTATCCTTGGTCAATTCCTCAAACAAGCTCATTGCATCATTCACACTTTTTTTTATTATCGAGCCAACTTTATCGGTGAGGCCATCATAGAAGTATTAAACTAGGTCTCCGTACAAATAAGGGAGGTAGGAGCAACTCGACAATCACTTGAATTTCTCTCAATAATCATAAAGAGTCTCATCGTGCCATTCGGAGATTTTTTTAATCTCTTTCTTAAGCACCTCAGAATTTGAAGCGGAGAACAATTTTTCAAGGAACTTCTGCTTCAAATCGATCCATGTGGTGATGCACCTAGGAGACACATAGTACAACCAATCCTTTGCCACACCCTTCAATGAAAACAGAAAGCTCCTAAAATTGAATTTCTCCTCCGAGGCTCTATGTGGCTTCATACTCGTTCACACTATATGAAATTATGAGAGGTGTTTGTTTGGATCTTCTCATCGTTAGGAATATGGCTGACATTTTGAGAAAAAATACCGTACCAACCAACTAACTAACCAAACCACGTATCATTTGTACCGAATATGTTGGTAGCCAATGATGTGGTATGGAAGTACCGTACCACACATTTGTGATGGTACGGTAATGGTATTGAGAAAATATTACCATGACATTACCATACCGTACCACACATTTATATATTAAAAATATAACTAACAATATATGAAATTTGAGGTTTTACTTAGTCAAGATTTAGTCAATTGTTAATATTAGAACCAATAGAAATAATATAAAATATGTAGTTTATGCTTTGGTTCCAATATGTTGGATATTGGTAAAAATTTCATTTATTTTCTTAAATTGAATTTCTGGACAATTGGCATCTTTGTTTTAACCCTTAAAAAAAATAAAATCATAGTTTTCTTTTATTTATTAAAACTTACTTATTATAGTATTAATTTGATGTTATCTTACTTTATTATTATGATTATAGAATATTTAATTTTTTAAAATTAAGATTATACAATAGAAAATTATAATTATTTGTAATCTTTTTATGAGCATAAAAATTAATTCATTAGATTTTATACTTGGTGGTATTCTTCCATGCCGTGCCAATACCAACTAATTTTTTCGTATACCGATGTGTTGGTATACCAAGAATTTGGTATGGTATTGATTCTTAAAACTAATATGCCGACATTGTTGGTATGATACGTGGTATTAGTAAAATGTGATGATAACCGTTCCGAATCCACCCCTAGTTAGGAAGGCGGGAAGACAATGTATCAACCCCGGCTTCAACTCACAATTGGCACTGGGTTCTAAAGTCGGGAAGGTGATACGTCATAAATGTTGTTACTCTAGGTTTGGTGTCATGAGCTCTCTCAAGATTTGGTTATCATTTGCTGACTCAATTCTCATCTAATTATTAATGAACTCCTAGCTCAATAATTATTTTAAATCCAATTTTATACTTTGTGTGTAACCATATATGTTTAGTCATAATAAGCTACAAGCCTAATACATTGATGCTAGTAAATCCAAAGAGATTTTCAGTTAAACATTCCGATCATTCAAAATAACTAAATTAATTATCTATACAATTCATTCTCTAATTATATTAGAAATGCACGTTGATCAAAAGTTACTCTTCCTACTAACAACACTCTTTTCACTACTACATCGACACAATATTGGTTATACCTGGATTCTTCCGGAGTGGACAACCAGTATTTCTCAATCATTGGAACTTGTCAAATGCTGCACCATTACTGAGGATTTGTTTAACTGATTTGCCATTAAGTTGCCTAAAATCCACATTGAATTAAAAATACATCAAAATTTAAAATAATAAAATCAAATAAAACATCTAAATAATCGATTTAAATAATAAAACATACACCAAGTTAAAAATAGGAAAATTTCAAATAAAAATATGTAAAATACACTAATTTTAAAACATCAAATTAAAATAACACTACAAAAACAACTTCCAGTTGGGACATTTTTTTGGAGCATCCATGACAATCAAAGGCGTTGCTAAAATTATCAGTGACGCCTTGTGAAGTGCATCTATTTAGCATGTCACTAAAATTTTGTGACACGTTGAAATATCGTTATACATAGGTGTGACACTTTAAGATGTAGTTCAATTTAGAAGTGTCACTAAAGTTGTGACATAGGTTGATGTAGTAATTCAGTCTAGTGATATGTGCACATATCACAAAATATTTAGTGACACCTGAAGGTGGAGAAAATATTGTGATACTTCCTTACTTGTCACAAAATATGCGTCATTACTGGACTTTTTTTGTAGTGTGGGAAAATATAGAACTAAATCACAAAAAAATACACAACATATTAGAATATATAAACATCAAATAAAATATGAATCGAATTAATCTAGTAGAACATCAAATTGAAACACTAAAATGTACACATTAAATAAAAATGGTTAAACATCAAATAAAAAATATACTATATCAAACTAAAATACTAAAACACTAAAACATCGAATTAAAATATTTAAAGTACATGTGGTATTTTTTAAATATTAAAAATATACTTTAAAAAAAATTAAAAATACTAATTATAAAACTTCAAAACAAAATGGTGAAACATCGAATAAAAATAAATTGAACTAAATTAGTAAAACATCGAATTAAAACATTAAAAGTACACATGGAATATTAAAAATATATTTAAATAAACTTATTTTTTAAACATCAGATTAAAATAGTAAAAATATCGAACTAAATCATTGAAATTACATCGTATTAGAATTGATAAACATCAAATAAAATATAAATCAAATTAAGTTAGTAAAACAATATCAAAGCGACACTAAAATGTACTCATCAAATGAAATGGTTAAACATCGAATAAACATATGCTATATCAATTTAATAAAGTGAAACATCGAATTAAAACATTAAAATTACATATGTAATGCCCTTTAGCTATAAGTGTTTAAAACATATGGAATGCCCTAATTATTTAAAATACATTATTTTAAAAACTGACTTGAAGACAATTGAATTCTCTGGCAACTACCAGCTATGCGCTATTCACTATTCACTATTCACTATTTACTATTTACTATTCACTATTCACTTCGGCAATATCCTAATATGCTTCTGGAACAAAGAGGATTTCCACAGATGTCGGATTAAAGCAGTGTGTTCCTTCAATGGCAACAACATGATGGATCCCAGAATTCAAGCCTAACAACGAGTCCTCAATGGATTACATTACAATAAAAAAAATGTGCCGGTCTACTATTACAACATCCAATTCATTGAGGCCATTGGTAACAACGTGGGAACCTTCATGAAGATGGATACTACAAAGCCCAACCTCATATGACCATCTGCAATGAAACTGTGTAGAGGTTGACGTCCAAACTCATTTGCCACCCACAATCAGGTTTGGTTCTATTGGTGATAACAAAAAATATGTGATATGTTATGATAACCTGCCTATTTACTGTTCACATTGCAAAAAGATTGGATATGATCTAGGAAACTGCAGAATTCTCATTCCTAACCTTAGGCCTAAACATATTGGTAAAAGCATGCAGAAAAGAAACAAAAGAAACCAAGGAAATATGGAAGCTTGTGAATGAGACTGTAAAATCATTTGCATCTCGTGGATTATTGTGTTGGTATTTGTGAATTATTGTTAAAGAAGAAAACTTTCCATGTTGGAACATACTGCGAAAGTTCAGTTTTGGCGACTAGAATATTGCGGCGAAATTAATTTATGGAAACTTGGAAATTAAGCAATATTTGATTCAGACATATAGAAGCATAATTGTTTTATGGAAAATCCCTATGATTATGAAATTAGATATTATAGAATATTATGTGATATTTGAAATAAGGAAAATCCCTTTATTTATGAGATTTGGATATGCTTCAGAAGCATATAAGAAATAAGAATATTATGGAGCATTCCAATCTGCATATGGACTATAAATAGAGGACATTAACGGCTGCATGATGTGTGAATTTAATTGAGAAAAATCTGAACTTCAGATTACATTCAACCGAGAAGTTTTACAAAGAGCCAGAATTTATATGTTCCAACATACCTGACATGTTGATCAAGTTCAGAGTCGTATACCTTAATTTCTCGGGAGGAGGAGATCCAGCGTCAACGAGTTTCGAGGTCATAGGGAGTATGATCAAGGCGGATTGGTAACAAGGGGAGCTGGCAAAATCCACACATTAATAATTAGAAGATAAGTATAGTTGTATGGTGTACTTTGTACTATATCTCTGATTAGTGAATTTATTCTGAACTGGGTCAGACCCCGCAGACGTAGGTGGATTTCATCGAACTACGTAACCAAGTTGTGTGTCTCGTGCATTTTTACTTTACATACTTGGGTAGATATACTATGTTGGAACATATGTTTAATAGTTAAACTAAAACGGTAAAAACAGTTTTTTCACATAATACAGATGGGAATGGAGACTCGAGAGCAGGTTGGTTAATACGGAATCATGAAGGCAAAACAGTTGTGGCTGGTGCAAATGCACTGCAGAATGGATCCAGTCTCCAAGCTGAAGCAGCGGCACTGCTACAGGGTCTACAGAAGATACAAGAATACAAGATCAAATCAATTCACAGTGAATGTGATTCAGAACTTATTGTAAAATGGTAATCAATCAATACAAAGTTCCATGGAAGTGTTCAGCCGAACTTCGACAATTTGGCAAAATCTCAAGGGAATAGAACACTCCATTAGCCACATTTTCAGCAGCAGACATTTTAGCAAGATTAGCTGCTACTGGTAAGGTTAATCTTTTATTTGATCATGCAGGTCTCCTAATGGAGCTGAAGAAAATCATCCAGATGGATGCCATACATTCGGGTGTGGAAGAAATAATTCAGATTTATTTTATTTTACTATATATAAGACTATGATTGTATAATGTTTTTATGTTTTTTTTTTTGTATTTCACGCTTAGTATGAAACTCTTCAGACCTGATAGGTTATTTGTAGGATGTTGTTTAGATTCACAGGTCATAAGAATTTCTCTTTTCATGCTGTAATGTAATGCTATTATGCCCCCTTTTTCTTTTGGAACTTTATTTTTATAATTAATAAACGTGTAGGGGTCTGCCGAATCACCCAACATAACAGGTGGTATTCACTTTTAAAAAAATTCGTGTATTCAAGGACAACTTTTATTTTTCTACTACTTGAATGTTTCTTTCATAATTTTCTTACTCATATACTTGCAATATATTAGTACTTCTTATAATGTTATAAAAACCCAGTTTTTATTTCATTCATTATTTAATAAATTCTAACTAAATTGATTATTTTACTTTATAATTTATATACACCCACTTTTTTAAAGTTTGACACACTTTTAATTTTTGTATGTTTTTATAAAATTGGCACATTATCTTTATGGTAAAAAATGAATCATTATCAACCGTCATCGCTCAATTCTCTCCACACATTTCAACTTGCAAAGATAACACCTTTTTTTTAATAAAGTTAATATATTGCTCATTCGAGAAAGTGTTGTTTGTTACAAAAGATGGAAGTATGCTCCCAAAGCAAGATG
>JAULKM010000288.1:0-15485 GCA_032355605.1 Rubia tinctorum
TAAGTGTGGGGAGGTTTGATGTGTCCATATTATACCATTATTTTTGGGATCTTTTATACTCATTTTGGTAGGCTTTTGTATTTTGGATACTCTATTTTACCATGAAATTCTATTACTAGAGTTAAGAACAACTTTATCGCTTTTGTCACTTGTAATAAGAATCCCATGAGATAAGGTAATTGTTGAAGATTTGAAGACCTTAAAGACTCCATTTTGAAGACCATGAAGACTTTTGAAGACCTGAAGGAATGAAGAGGAGACAACTACATGAAGACCGAAGAGAAGAAGTCACTTGAGAGAAGAGTACTCTGGCCATCACGAGCCTCGACACCGGTGTCGCGAGTCGCAATGGCCGTCTGCTCAGAATTACTTTTTGGGATTTTTGTAGTATAAATACTCATAACTTTTATCTCTCTTCTCCAACTTTTCTCTTTCTTCTCAAACTTTTCTCTCCCGATTTCAGCTATGAAAAACCCTAGATTTCTTTCATTTTATACCTTAGTTTCTTCTTGAATTCAAGTTTGATTTTTCTTTTGTTAAGTAGTATTAATTCTAGTAGCTAAACATAACCTTGAAAGCAATTCATTAGGCTTCCAAGCCCATGTCTTGAGATGTATCTATAAAATATTTAATGCTTTTATATTGTGCATTTATTGTCTTGAAAAGGGTTGTTGAATTCATTTATGATATTGGAAGTTTTATTATATAAATTGCTTGTATGAATATGTGTTAAGGTTTGGAGAAAGTATCTAATTCTCCCTTCTTTGATATGAAATCCAAAAGCATGAATTAGGGCTTCTAGTGTTGTTGGTGATTTGATGTCGAATTCTTTGTTATGTTTATTTGTGTAACAAATGAGAGAAGTTAATGAGTGTTGAACATTCTTGACTAATCTTGTATAAATGAATGAATTGGTTCAATTCTTAGGCACGATGTAGTGTTTATAAGATTTACCAAGCTTGTTGATTTTATGAACTTAATGCCATTAATGGGACACCTTTAGGTGTTGAACTACTAAAGGGGTCATTAGTGAGGTTTAGCTAGAGATGTCGAATTCACTCTTCTAAACGATTATCAAAGAAGAATGGGAGATTTATCTTCACAACAAGTAGTAAAGGTGTTGAATATATTGTATGTTTGATGATAGATAGAAGGCTTGGAAGTATAAGTCAATTTCCCCCAAGACTCCATAATTCGTACTTAATCCCATGTTACTGATTGTATGCTTTATTAGTTTAACTATCCTTTAGATTCATAACTTAGGAAAAACAAAACCAAACCCCCCCTTTATTTATGTGCTTTTATATGTATGTATATATAGTTATCTAGCGTAACATTGTATGAGCAAACACTTGGGAATATCTCTTTTCTCTATGGATGACCACGACTTGCCACTTTCTACTTAGTTGTAGTTGGTAAGCAGAAAGGGCTTAAAATATTATCTTTGAGAGGAAGGCGACAACTTCCCAAGGTGAGAAAATATAGATCACAGATGCCAGAGTTATAGAGGTTCTTTGATAGAGGTGGAGTTCCAATCTTCGCCAATGTTTTGAAATTGTGGTTCAATTTGCTGGCGGGATCTATGGTAAGTCCTTCTTCAAAAATATTAAGAACATTGTCAGTTTACGTATAATTTATTTGTCCATATACAAATTGTTGTATTCCCTACGATTTTTTAATAAAATTTTAATTTAGGATTTGTTTTGTGTTGTAGGAGCAAGACCCTATAGAATTCATTTGTTAATGAATGCTGAGGAGATGACTATAGCACAAGTGAGGAGCCATATGCATGTAATTTGGTATAATATTTTGATTTCTTATAATAGTAGACAAGTATGTATATGTTTTAGTACGTGATATAACGTTATTGTAATTTCCATAAATAATTAATTTTATGTTTTGAATTTTTTCCATACGTGTATCGGCAGCAAAAAATGGTATATACTTTCCTTTGTGTATTTTTCTAATGAATATTATTGATGGAGATCCCAAGACGACTACCACCATAAATTAAGATATTCCACGTCTTGATCAAACATTCAAGGGTTATGTTCAGGATTCTTTAAGTGACATGGTTGGACCAATGACAAGGTCAAGAATGAAGCTTAGAGATGCGGCATTGAATGCTTTTATTGATCGCCTTTATGATGAAGAATTAATGAAGAAGTCGGCACGGGATTGGATTACTTATTCAAGTTTGTCGTTTAACGGAAGACATTATGAAGAACACTATACTCTTTTTTCCATTGGTTTATTAATGATGTAGTGTGATCATTGTAACATTATTTTATTTCAGTCCAATAACTCAGCCATATGGGCTTCTGAAGAGCTCATAATTCTCGAACCCAGTCCAATGGGGTTTCGAAAATATTGTCATTTGTTCTGATTAGAATTAGATTTGGTAAGATTAGATAAGGTCATATTTTCCTAGTCTAATTTTATTAGAACACAGCTGAATTATAGCATTATTAGAAGTTTAGTTAAATATTGTTTAAACTTCTTCAAGCTGCCATAAGTTGATTCAGATTCCAATTCTGTTTAGGGCTTGTAATGTAGTAGCAAAGCCCTATAGAATTCATTAGTTGATGAATGCTGAGACGAATGCGGAGGAGGTGACTATAACGCAAGTGAGAATCCATCTACATGTAATTTGGTATTTTTTAAATTATTTCTTGAAATGGAGGACATCTGGTTAGAAAATACTAAAAAGAAAGGTCGGAACCTTTAAATTGGCATAGGGGTTAAATAAAATCTCCCAAAATTCTTCACGGACATTGTACTTCTTTCTCAAACTAAACTAAAATTGCACATATATGACAATTCGTTCTCCCCAAATCTGCACGAACAATGCACACTAAATAATGGTGAAAATTTTGTAATCAAATATTAATTATATGATCACCTTAAATTGTAAATGAATTAGATTTTATCGTGACTAAAAGTAAATAAATAACAGTTCATGGTACACATAATACAAAAGAAGAATTGAAGGTGTGAAGGTTAGAAAATATAGATCATGCATGCCAGAGATATAGAGGTTCTTCGATAGAGGTGGAGTTGCAATCTTCACCGATGTTTCAAAATTATGGTTCAATTTGCTGGCAGGATCTATGGTAGGTCCTTCTTCAAAAATAAAAACAACAATTTTAATTTACGTATAATTTATTCGTCCATATATAAATTTTTGTATTCCTTATGATTTTTTAATAAAATTTTAAATCAAATTTGTTTTTGTATTGTAGGATCAAAGCCCTATAGAATTCATCTGTTAATGAATACAGAGATGAATGCTGAAGACATGACTATAGCACAAATGAGGAGCCATATGCGGGTAATTTTTTATATATTTAGATTTCTTATAATAGTAGACATGTATGTATGTGTGTTAGTACGTGATATAAAGTTATTGTAACTTCCATAAATAATTACTTTTATGTTTTGATTTTTTCCCCAGGTGTATCGGCAGCAAAAAAAGGCGACTTACTTTTTTTTTTTTTTTAATGAATATTATGTATGTGGTATATTTTTGATGTAGTAGCAAAGCCCTATAGAATTCATCATTTAATGAATGCTGGGGTGAATGATGAGGAGGTGACTATAACACAAGTGAGGAGCCATCTACAGGTAATTTAGTATTATTTTCTTATTTTAAAAAAATTGGGACATTTAGTTAGGAAAGACAAAAATGAAAAGTCGGAACCATTAAATAGGCATAGGGGTCAAATAAGATCTCCCATAATTCCTTCCGGACACAGTACTTCTTTCTAAAATGGAACTAAAATTGCTCATATATGACAATTTGTTCTCCACGAATCTGCACGATGAATGAACACTATATAATGGTGAAAGTTTAGTAATTATATATTAATTATATGACCACATTAAATAGTAAATGAATTAAATTTCATCGTCGCTAAAAGTAAATAAATAACAGTTTATGGTAAACATAGTACAAAAGAAGGATCGAAGGTGTAAAGGTGAGAAAATATATATCACACATGCAAGAGTTATAGAGGTTCTTTGATACAGGTGGGGTTCTAATCTTCACCGATATTTCGAAATTGTGGTTCAATTTGCTGAAAGGGATCAATGGTAAGTCTTTCTTCAAAAATAAAAATGACATTTTTAGATTACGTACAATGGTTTCGTCCATATATTAATTGTTGTATTCCCTATGATTTTTTTAATAAAATTTTAATTCAAGATTTTTTTTGTGTTGTAGGAGCAAAACCCTATAAAATTTACTTGTTAATGAATACTAAGATGAATGATGAGGAGGTGACTATAGTAAAAGTGAGGAGCCATCTGCGTGTAATTTGACATAATATTTTGATTTCTTATAATGGTAGACATGTATGTATGTGTGTTTGTACATGATATAAAGTTATTGTATTTTCTATAAAGAATTAATTTTATGTTTTGATTTTTTTCATAGTTGTATCTGAAGCAACAGAAGGGTACGTACTTTTCGTTGTGTATTTTTTAATGAATATTATGTACGTGGTATTTTTGTGATGTAGTAGAAAAGCCCTATAGAATTCATTAGTTGATGAATGCGGGAATGAATAATGAGGAGTTGACTATAACACAACTGAGGAGCAATCAATAGGTAATTTGGTATTTTTTTTCTTATTTCTAAAAATGGAGGACATTTATTTACGAAATACAAAAATAAAAAATTGGAACCTTTAAATGGGCATAGAGGTTAAATAAGATCTCCCATAATTCCTCTTGGACACAGTACTTCCTTCTAAAATGTAACTAAAATTCCACATATATGACAATTCGTTCTTCCTAAATCTGCACGAACAATGCACACTAAACAATGGTGAAAAATTTGTAATCAAATATTAATTATATGACCACATTAAATAGTAAATGAATTAGATTTCCTCGTCACTAAAAGTGAATAGATAAGAGTTCATGGTATACATAGTACAAAAGAAGGATCGAAGGTGAGAAATATATATCACACATGCCAAAGTTATAGAGGTTCTTTGATAGAGGTGGAATTCCAATTTTTACCAATATTTTGAAATAGTGGTTCAATTTGCTAGCGAGATCTATGGTAAGTCCTTCTTCAAAAATAAAAACAACATTTTCAGTTTACGTATAATTTATTCATCCATATATAAAAAAATTTATTCCCTAAGATTTTTTGAATAAAATTTCAATTCGGGATTTTTTTGTGTTGTAGGAACAAAGCCCTATAGAATTCATTTGTTAATGAATACTGAGATGAATGTAAAGGAAGGGACTATAGCACAAGGGAGGAGCCATCTGCCCGGAATTTGGTATAATATTTTGATTTCTTATAATAGTAGACTTGTATGTATGTGTGTTTGTACGTGATATAAAGTTGTTGTATTTTTTATAAAAAATAATTTATGTTTTGATTTTTTTTCTCAGTTGTATCTGAAGCAACAAAAAGGCACGTACATTTCTGTGTATATTTTTTAATGAATATTATGTACGTGGTATTTTTATATGTAGTAGAAAAAACTTATAGAATTCATCAGTTGATGAATGCGGAGATGAGTAATGCGGAGGTGACTATAACACAAGTGAGGAGCCATCTATAGGTAATTTTGTATTATTTTCTTATTTCTAAAAATGGAGGACATTTAGTTAGGAAATACAAAAATGAAAATTTGGAACCTTTAAATGGGCATAGGGGTTAAATAAGATCTCCCATTATTCCTCATGGACAAGTACATCTTTCTGAAATGGAACTAAAATTTTAATCATATGACAATTCGTTCTCCCCGAATCTGCAAGAACAATGCATACTAAATAATGGTGAAAATTTTGTAATCAAATATTAATTATATGACCAGCTTAAATAGTTTACGAATTAGATTTCCTCGTCACTAAAAGTAAATAGATAAGAGTTCATGGTATACATAGTACGAGAGAAGGATCGAATGTGTGAAGGTGAGAAAATAAATATCACGCATGCCAAAGTTATAGAGGTTCTTTGATAGAGGTGGAATTCCAATTTTCACCTATATTTTGAAATAGTGGTTCAATTTGCTGTAGAGATCTATGGTAAGTCCTTTTCCAAAAACCAAAACAACATTTTCAATTTACGTATAATTTATTCGTCCATATATAAATTGTTTTATTCCCTAAGATTTTTTTAAATAAAATTTCAATTCGTATTTTTTGTGTGTTGTAGGAGCAAAGCCCTATAGAATTCATCTGTTAATGAATACTGAGATAAATGTAGAGGAAGGGACTATAGCACAAGGGAGGAGTCATCTGAGCGTAATTTTGTATAATATTTTGATTTCTTCTAACAGTAGACATGTATGTATGTGTGTTTGTACGTGATATAAAGTTATTGTATTTTTCATAAATAATTAATTTTATTTTTTGATTTTTTCTCAGTTGTATCTGAAGCAACGGAAAGGCATGTACTTTTATTTGTATATTTTTAATGAATATTAAGTACATGGTATTTTTATATGTAGTATAAATACCCTATAGAATTCATAAGTTGGTGAATGCAGAGATGAATAAAGAGGAGGTGACTATAACACAAGTGAGGACCCATCTATAAGTAATTTGATATTATTTTCTTATTTCTGAAAATGGAGGACATTTAGTTAGGAAATACGAAAATGAAAAGTCAGAACCTTTAAATGGGTATAGGGGTTAAGTAATATCTCCTATAATTCATCTCTGACACAGTACTTTCTAAAATGTAACTAAAATTCCACATATGTGACAATTCGTTCTCCTCGAATCTGCACGAACAATGCACACAAAATAATGGTGAAAATTTTGAAATCAAATATTAATTATGTGACCACCTTAAATAGTTAACGAATTAGATTTCCTCGTCACTAAAAGTAAATAGATAAGAGTACATGGTATACATAGTACAAAAGAAGGATCGAAGGTGTGAAGGTGAGAAAATATATGTCACGCATTCCAATGTTATAGACGTTCTTCAATAGAGGAGTAATTCCAATTTTAACCGATATTTTGAAATAGTGGTTCAATTCGCTATCGAGATCTATGTTAAGTCCTTCTTCAAAAATAAAAACAACATTTTCAATTTACGTATAATTTATTCGTCCATATATAAATTGTTTTATTCCCTAAGATTTTTTTAATAAAATTTCAATTCGTGATTTTTTTGTGTTGTAGGAGCAAAGCCCTATAGAATTCATCTGTTAATGAATACTGAGATGAATGTAGAGGAAGGGACTATAGCACAAGCGAGAAGCCATCTGCGCATAATTTGGTATAAAATTTTGATTTCTTATAATAGTAGACACGTATGTATATGTGTTTGTACATAATATAAAGTTATTGTATTTTTTTATTAATTGTTAATTTTATGTTTTGATTTTTTCTCAGTTGTATCTGAAGCAATAGAAGGGTACGTACTTTTCTTTGTCTATTTTTTTAATGAATATTATGTACGTGGTATTTTTGTGATGTAGTAGAAAATCCCTTTAGAATTCATCAGTTCATGAATACTGAGATGAATGTTGAGGAGGTGACTGTAACACAAGGGCGGAACCATCTATAGGTTATTTTTTATTTATTTTTCTAATTTCTAAAAATGGAAGACATTTATTTATGAAATACGAAAATGAAAAGTTGGAACCTTTAAAGTGGCATAGAGGTTAAATAAGATCTCCCATTATTCCTCTCGGACACGGTACTTCTTTCTAAAATGTAACTAAAATTCCACATATATGACAATTCGTTCTCCCTAAATATGCACGAACAATACACGCTAAATAATGGTGAAAATTTTGTTATCAAATATTAATTATATGACCACCTTAAGTAGTATATGAATTAGATTTCCTCGTGAATAAAAGTAAATAGATAAGAGTTCATGGTTTACATAGTACAAAAGAAGGATCGAAGGTGTGAAGGTGAGAAAATATATATCATGCATGCCAAATTTATAGAGGTTCTTTGATAGAGGTGGAATTCCAATCTTCACCGATTTTTTGAAATAGTGATTCAATTTGCTGGCAAGATCTATGGTAAGTCCTTCTTCAAAAATAAAAATAACTTTTTTAGTTTACGATTAATTTATGCGTCCATATATAAATTGTTTTATTCCCTAAGTTTTTTTGAATAAAATATCAATGCAAGATATTTTTTTTGTTGTAGGAGCAAAGCCCTGTAGAATTCATCTGTTAATGAGTACTGAGATGAATGTAGAGGAAGGGACTATAGCACAAGCGAAAAGCCATCTGCGCATAATTTAGTATAATAATTTGATTTATTATAATAGTAGACATGTATGTATATGTGTTTGTACGTCATATAAAGTTATTGTATTTTTTCATAAATTGTTAATTTAATGTTTTGATTTTTTTCTTAGTTGTATCTGAAGCAACAGAAGGGTACGTACTTTTCTTTGTGTATTTTTTTAATGAATATTGTGTACGTGGTATTTTTGTGATGTTGTAGAAAACCCTTTAGAATTCATCAGTTGATGAATGTTGAGGAGGTGACTGTAACACAAGTGAGGAACCATCTATAGGTATTTTTTTTATTTTTTTCTTATTTCTAAAAAAGGAAGACATTTATTTATGAAATACGAAAAATGAAAAGTCGGAAACTTTAAATGGGCATAGAGGTTAAATAAGATCTCCCATTATTCCTCTCGGACACAGTACTTCTTTCTAAAATGTAACTAAAATTCCACATATATGACAATTCGTTCTCCCTGAATATGCACGAACAATACACACTAAATAATGGTGAAAATTTTGTAATCAAATATTAATTATATGACCACCTTAAATAGTATATGAATTAGATTTCCTCGTCACTAAAAGTAAATAGATAAGAGTTCAAGGTTTACATAGTACAAAAGAAGGATCGCAGGTGTAAAGGTGAGAAAATATAAATCATTTATGCCAAAGTTTTAGAGGTTCTTGGATAGAGGTGTGAATCCAATCTTCACCGATGTTTTGAAATAGTGGTTCAATTTGCTTGCGGGATCGATGGTAAGTCCTTCTTCAAAAATAAAAAAACATTTTCAGTTTATTCGTCCATAAAAAAAATTCCCTACGATTGCTTGAATAAAATTTCAATGCTGGATTTTTTGTGTGTGTTGTAGGAGCAAAGACCAATAGAATTCATCTGTTAATGAATACTGTGATAAATTTAGAGGAAGTGACTATAGCACAAGCGGGAAGCCATCTGCTCGTAAATTGGTATAATATTTTGATTTCTTTTAATAGTGTCTGTACATGATATAAAGTTATTGTATTTTCATAATTAATTAATTTTATGTTTTAATTTTTTTCCAGTTGTATCTGAAGCAACAGAAGGGTACGTACTTTTCTTTGTGTATTTTTTTAATGAATATTATGTATTTGGTATTTTTGTGATGTAGTAGAAAAGCCCTATAGAATTCATCAGTTGATGAATGATGAGATGAATGTTGAGGAGTTGACTATAGCACAAGTGAGGAGCCATCTATAGGTAATTTGGTATTATTTTCTTATTTCTAAAAATGGAGGACATTTAGTTAGGAAATACGACCATAAATAGTAATACCACCTTAAATAGTAAATGATTTAGATTTTATCGTCTCTTAAAGTAAACAAATAAAATTTAATTGAAAACATAGTAAAAAATGTTCGAACTTGTGAAGGTTAAATCTAGATCATGTGTGTTGGAGTTATAGTTGTATTATAGAGGTGGAGTTAAAATCTTCACTAACCTTTTAAAATAGTTACTCAATTTGCTGACAAGATTGATAGTATGTCCTTCAAAATTAAAACATCATTTTATATTTACGTATAATTTATTTGTCATTACATAAATTGTTGTACTTTATATGATTGTTTAAATTAAATTTTAATTTAGGATTTATTTTGTGTTGTAGTAACAAAGCCCTATAGAACTTATATGTTGATGAATGCTTAGATGATTGCAGAGGAGGTGACTATAACACAAGTGAAGATCTATATAAAATTAATTTGGTATAAATATTTCATTTCTAATAATGGTGGACAAGTGTTTATGGATATGTGTATTTACGAGTCAAATACTTATTGTAATTTTGCACAAATAATTAATTTTACGTTCTTATTTTTTCTGCCTAAGATGTATCCGATGCACCAGAAGGCACGTACTTCCCTTTTTGTAGTTTTTTCTTGAGTATGATGTATGTTGTGTTTTTGTGTTGTAGTAGTAAAGCCCTCTATAATTCATCATTTGATGAATGCTGAGGAGGTGACTATAACACAAGTGAGGAGCCATCTACTTGTAATTTATTATTATACTATTATTTTTGAAAATAATGGACCTTTAGTTGGGAAAGACGAAAACGAAAAGTAGGAACTTTTAAATTGGCATAGGAGGTAAATAAGATGTCCTCAAATTCCTCCCAAACAAAGTAATTCTTTCTAAAATGGAACTGAAATTGCTAATATATGATAATTTGTTCTCCCCCAATATGCACGAACAACGTACAATAAATAATGGTGAATAGTATATAATGAAATATTAGTTATATGACCACCTCAAATAGTAAATGAATTCGATTACATTGTCTCTAAAAGTAAATAAATAAGAGTTAATTGTAAACATAGTGCAAAATATTATTGAAGGTGTGATGGTGAGAAAATCTAGATCACGCGTGCTGGGGTTATAGCGGTTCAATTATAGTGGTGGTTCAATTTGTTAGCGGTTCATGATCTTACGTAATCTTTTTAGTTTACGTATAGTTTATTCGTCCACATATAAATTAATTTATTTGTTTAAATAAAATTAACAATTTTGTTTTTTTTTGTTGTAGTAGCAAAGCCCTATGGAATTCATTTGTTAAGGCATGTTGAGATGAATGCTGAGGAGGTCACTATAACACTAGTGAGAAGCCATCTACAAGAAATTGGTATTATTTCTAATTACTTATAATAGTGGACATGTATGTGTGTGTGTTTGTATTTAACATATACTTAAAGTAATTTTGCAAAAATGATTACCTTTACATTTTGATTTTGTTTTGCCTCTCATGTATCGGTAGCACCAGAAGTGTACATACTTCTCCTTGTATTTGTTTTCATGAATATGATGTATGTGGTGTTTTTGTGTTGTAGTAAAAAATCCCTTCAGAATTCTTCAGTTGATGAATGCTGAAATGAAAGATGAGGAGGTGACTATAACACAAGTGAGAAACCATCTACAGGTAATTTGGTCTTATTTTCATATTTCAAAAAATGGTGCACATTTAGTTGGGATGGATGAAAGTGGAAATGAAGAACCTTTAAATTGGCATAGGGGGTAAATAAGATCTCCCTAAATTCTTCCCCGTCATAGTGATTTTTTTACTAAAATGGAACTAAAATTGCACGTAAAATACAATTTGTTCCACACCAGTCTTAACGAACAACGCACACTAAATATATGACAACCTTAAATAGTAAATGAATTAGATTTCATTGTCACTTAAAATAAATAAATAAGAGTTAATTGTAAACATAGTACAAAAAAAACTATTGAACGTATGAAGGTGAGAAAATCTAGATCACGCGTGCTGGAGTTATAGCGGCTTAATTATAGAGGTGTTTTTAAAATATTCACCTACATTTCAAAATTTTGATTCAATTTTCTGAAAGGATCGATGGTAAGCCCTTCTTCAAAATAAAAGCACCATTTTCAGTTTACGTATAATTTATTTCTCAATGTATAAATTGTTGTACTTTCTATGATTTTTTAAATTAAATTTTAATTTTGGAATTTTTTTTGTTGTTGAAGAAAAGCTCTATAGAACTTATCTGTTGATGAATGCTGAGATGAATGCTTAGGAGGTGACCTTGAAACAAGTGAGGAGTTATGTACAGTTAATTTGATATAAATTTTTTATTTATGATAATAGGGGACATGTATGTATCGGTCTTTGTACGTGACAAATACTTATTGTATTTTTGCATAAATAATTAATTTTACGTTTTGATTTTATTTTGCCTCAGATGTATCGACATCACCAGAAGGGTAGGTACTTCCTTTTTAGTATATTTTTCTTAAATGTGATGTATGTTGTGTTTTTGTGTTGTAGTAGCAAAACCCTATAGAATTCATCAGTTGATGAATGCTTAAATGATTGCAGCAGAGGTGACTATAACATAAGTGACTAGACATCTACAGGTAATTTTGTATTATTTTCTTATTTATGAAAATGGTGGACATTTAGTTGGGAAACACGAAAAAGGAAAGTATGAGCCTTTAAATGGGCATAGTGTTAGAGTCCCACATTGGTGGTTGACATTCATATAACTCAATATATAAAATTATGGGTTACCCCTACATAGTACCAATTGGTTTTATGATAGGAGTCCATGATTCTAATATGGTATCAGAGCCCAAGGTTGGCCCGTTACCCCCTTCTGTCCACGTTTACGCGATGATTCATACCGCTGCACGTGAGGGGGCGTGTTAGAGTCCCACATTGGTGGTTGACATTCATATAACTCAATATATAAGATTATGGGTTACCCATACATAGTACCAATTGGTTTTATGATAGGAGCCCATGATTCTAATACTTAGTAGAAAAATATAATAATATAAATAAGCATAGAAAACATTTTGAAAGCAAATGAGTACACAAAACCTGAAGGATGGTGTAAACAAGTTGGCGAATCGCCATAATCAATGACAGCTGTCAAAGGTGTCAATCAAATGAATTTTCCTCGAAACTAGTTGAATTTTTCCATTAAAGTACTGGGTGTATTGCAAGCTCCTAGGTTCACTCTTCTCTTGTATGCTTCAAGTGCGGCATACGTGGATTCGGGAAATCAATTTTACTCCAATATTGACCCACCTATTTTTTATGCTCTGTAGTATATGATGGCAGGATATACATTAGGTTCTACATTCATCCCACCATTTATAGCTAAATATACACACTTATTCACAAAATTCAGTTGTTAGTACCCTATGAAAGTTTGAGTAAATATTCTGAGTAATTAGTGGTTTTTCATTACAAACTTTCGTTTATGTGTTGGAACGTGCAGTTACTGAACCAAAGTGCATAAAACGTGCAAAAGAATTTTATTTAAAATAAAAATGAGTGGAAAATTTTAATACTATAAATAAAAATTGAATATATTTCAAAACTCATTGTGCACTTAACTTGAGAGAAGGTGTAAACAAGTCGGCGAATCGCCACAATCACATGCAACAGTCAAAGTGTCATTCAAAGGTTCTTCTTCATCTTCAAGGAAATCAAAGTTTGATTTCAATCTCGATCATCGTTTCTTGATCAATGAAGATGTCACCATTGAAGCTAATCCCATGAATTCAAGAACAACTGTAATGATTAAAAACACACGCGACAAATACATGCATTTGCATTTCAATTTGATTTTTAAATGTGTATCGCAGCCAGAAGATGTTGAACATTTCAGATAACCATTGCATACATAGTAACTAGCGGATTGGAGATGACGATAACAAGTCATTGTCATCTTACAAAATGTGTTTCCTTTTGATTTATTTCACGTACGAGTTTCTAACGTTATTTTTTCATCTGAAAAACCACGTGTTTCTATATAAATGAAGAAGCTAATAAAATAGATAACTTCCCTGCCTTCACTAGACATTCATTTTCTCATACGCATTTTATTGTTGGAAAGCGGTCTATTTTTACACACACTAATGCGCTGAAGTTGAGAGACCTTCCTCCTTTCCGACCTACTTCTTTAATCGGCAGATCCTAGGAATAGGGCATACGCAGCTCGCCACCTCTTATTCCGCCTACGTTTGGATGGTAATGATGCACTAGACTTCATTGTGGTCCATAGATTTCATATTTAAATAATAAGTGTTTGTTCATTACAAAATTAAATTTTATGTGTTCGAACGTCCATTTATTGAACCAAAGTGCACATGGCGTGCATGTACGTGTAAAAAAAGAAAGGAAATATTTTATAAAACTTAGTAGAAAAATATAAGACTATAAATAAACATATAAAAGATTTTGAAAGCGAATGAATACATTGAACTTTAAGAAGGGCGTAAAGAAGTTGGTGATATCTAAGTGCATCGAATCAAAGTACAGAAAGATTCCAATTGGGAATTCCAACTTGTTTTTAACCATCCCGAAACGCATGAATTGTTGATGGTGTAAATGAATCTGACTGTTCATAAGCAACATCACATAAGGTTAATGTATTTACAACAATCTAACAAAAATTGTACTTATAACTTAATGAGTAGAAATGGAAACGGGGGATTTAAGCACCATAGAATCTAAGAGTCACAATGTTCACGATACCATACACTTTCTTGATAAAAATACCATACACTTTGTTGATAAAAAGTGGTCTAAATTTACACACTCTAACATATTGAAGTTGAGAGACCTTCCTCCTTTCAATCCTCCTAACCCTGCAAATCCTAAGTGTGGCATGCGTGACAACTCGCCACCCCTCATTCCACCCACGTTTGAATGCTAATGGTGCGCTAGACTTCATTGTGGTTCATGGACTTCATATTTGAATAATAAGTGCTATTTAATGAACGTGCAAAAGAATAAAGAAAATATTTTATAAACTTAGTAGAAAAAATTAAGACTATAAATAAACATAGAAACTATTTGGTAGCCCATGAGTCCACTATCTTAAAGGAGAGCGTAAACAAGTGTATCGGATCAAAGAATGGAAAGGTGTCGTATGGGTACTTGAACTTGTTTTCAACCCCTGAAACGCATGAAGGATGAGGGAGTTGGTATTCTTCAAGAACAACTAGGTGTTCGCTTAGGGGCATTATAAAATGTTACATGATTTGATTTGATTTTTTGAACTTACTAGAACATTTTTTAATTGATTTTTTACTATAAAATGTTTTAAATAACTTTAATATAATTCGTTTTCATTTTTCAGTTCAATAGAAAGGCAAAATCATGGGAAACATATGGAAAGACGATGTTGAATTAGAATTACAAAAGGTAAAAGGTTTAAGTTACAATATTCAAAATTTATTATGCAACGTGCAGTATTTATAAATTATGACCCGATTAATTCAACTCGAATTTTTTATCTTGATTATTCTAGTATGGAAAGATCGTGTTTAAAGAAACGAGCTCCAATAGAATTACTCCGGATCTGGAGTAGAAAGGTTCGGGATCCGGATCCTAATTCATGTTTCATTTTTCAACAGAGTTGTTATTACAAAATAATCTAACTTGAGAGGTAACTCAATGTTCTTTTAAAACATTACTTAGCTTCTATCTCCTCCATTCTAAAAATATCCCCCCCAAAATGCTCCAATGGGTAAAAACATGGAAGTAAATAAATTGTTTGACATTTGCTGTAATAACTCCGGTTGAATTAATAGAGACTGTTGAATAAGTAAGAACTCAAACGTTTCCCAGAATAAAACATTCCAAAAAACAAGTAACGGTAGATTTTAGCGTGATTGACGCTCAACTTCTTTATTTCAAAGCTTTTCAATCTTTTTCACACAGCGATCATCAGATCTCGCTCCAAATC
>JAULKM010000307.1:0-31832 GCA_032355605.1 Rubia tinctorum
CCCCCCCCACCCCCAAATTTTCCTTTCCAGAATTTCTTCAGATTACAGTTTCTTTTGTTTTGAGCTGTAACCAGCTCTTCTACAGTTATGTTGCTTATGTATGTTTCTGATCTTGATTGAGGTTGAGCCCTTGTGGCTATTTTTGTACTTCAGTCTGTTTTATACCTACAATTGGAACAGAGTTACTCCCACTAAAAGGGTCATGTTTGATTGAACTTTTGATGACATTCTTTGTTCGTTTGTATATTAGAATAATAATTTGTTGGAACAAGCTAGGATAGACAGTTTAAGAGGGGTTGTGCATTCGATTAGATGATGAAAATAGAAAATTGCATGTTGGAGAATCATGGCTCTCTGTGTGGAATGGAGGCGCATGTTCCAATCTGGACTATAATTCTGTTGACCAAAAGCCAAAAATGTATAGAAGTGGATCTCTTGCAATAAAATTGAAATCTTGCATAGTGTAAATTGGTTTATGCGGTTGTTGCTTGTACCTATTACTGTTTTTTTCGGATCTTAGAATCGGAAATTAGTCATGTTGGTACAATTATCTTATTATAATATGTTTCAATCGAATGTCACCTCCACTCATTGTAAACGCTGGTGGGCGCATTCCCTATACCTTTAAGTGATTGATCGCGCTAGGTTCAATTGATTTACTCTGCACATTTTCATTCTTGTTATATTTTGACTTGTGGTTTTGCATATTTGGTAGTTTTGTTGAGAACAGAAGCTTCATTAGCTGTTGAGCCCTTGTGAATAATCTGTTTGAGGAAGTTTCAAAGTTATTAGTTGAATGAGAACAATTAAAACGACTCAAATAGCTTAGGAATTTGAGAAAGGGGATTCAACATCTTTCCTTTCTTTTGAGGGGATTACAAAATAATTTTCTTTCATGAATGCCTATGTCTTTGTTGATGATGATAAATCATACTTCATAAATCATAAGGTATTTCTACTTGAATCAGATCGATTGCTTCTCGTAGAAGTTAATCGCATGCTTAAGCGAGAAGCAATCGTATGCTTAAGGCGGGGTTACTTTGTAACATCGCCAGTAAGCAAGTAGATAAATAGAATCTCATTTTAGATAAACAATTGTGATGATCCATTGTCAGTTTAGATTCCATATCCAATGTTACCCAGATGGTGCTGCAGGTTTTCATTTTATGGGTATGGATTTTCATATTATGAGGAAATAAATTAGAAGTATCTCAAGGAAAGTTCTAAAGCTAGATGATGAATGGTATAGAGAGCATAAGTTGGGCTTTGATGAAAGCTTTAAATGGTTAGAGCATTATGAAAACCATTAAAGAACGATGTGCTCAGTAGTCAGTAAAATTATGCTTTGTTTTGATCCTTAACTAGACTAAAGAACAAATTACTCTTGACTAAAGAACATATTTAAATGCATCTGAATTTTGAAGCATGCATCAGGAAATACGAATTATGGTTCTTGAAAAAAAAATAATTTGGCTGCTGAATTGTTCTTTAGGATCAACTCAATGAATTTAAGCATCATATGGCTGTAAGGTTTCTTCAACTCAGCAATTAGATTTAGCTTCTGTAATGTGACTTGTAGATCTCTTAATGGTGGCTTTTACAGCACCAGCTTGTGATTAGGTAGGTCAATTTGTGATTTGTGAGAGAATGTGAAGTGGTTCAATCAAGAAAGACACTGAGAAGGTTTTCATTATGTGTGGTCAAAAGTGAAGTTTCAGGCAGATTTCATAAACAAGATTTTGCCTATTCTTTTTGTTTTTATTGGTGAGTAATAGGTTTATAAGAAGTTATTAGTGATAGCTATGATTTGTATATGCTCCTCCTACTGGATCCATCTTGAATGGAAGTGATGGTTGTGATTTGTTACAGTACTTGCTATGCATATATTTTGCTCTATGTTAGCAGATTTCATCTACCTGTTTTTATATCTTAGATGTGCCATATTGATCCACAAAATTAATTTCATCGAAAGTTCAAGACAGAGGGATCACTATGGCAGGAATCAACCATCCTTGGTTACAACTCTTCTTCATCATGTCCATTCTCACCATCTCCCGGCCAGCTGTAAGTACCCTATCTTATCGTTCATCTTCTCCAACTATTAACATTCATTAACTCTAGATTTCCTCTTTTGGAATTTACAGGATCCGGAGTACTATGTACATACTATACATTACAATGTCGACGGTGTTGAGAGCTGAATCAGACTCTAAAATAACCGCTACTTTCTATGATGAATAAATGGTTATGCACTGGAAATCAAGAACATCGTGTCTTGGGGTGGGATGATGGGTGCCAATTACAAGTACTTCCAGAGTGGAAGTTTGGACATATTTAGAAACAAAGCTCCATGTTTGACAGCTCTGATTTGTGCCCTGAGCTAGACTACGGACGGCTCGGGTCTAGCCACAGATGGTTCTGTAACGATGTGGAGCTCAGCATCACAAGCGTCCGCAAGACCTCTGCCGAGGAGATGTTCATAGTGGAGCAGTGGTTGGTCACCGATGTGGTTCCGTTTGAGCTCTCCGCATTTCGCAACTATTGTGACTTTAGTGTGATTCGAAACAAGTATATGGATCTGCTTTCATTGCAAAGGTCTAGGACATTAGGCGGTCTGTTGAATTGCTCTTTTGAATATCTTGTACTTGGATTATTCACTGGAGTGGAGTAGAATCGACTTGATAATCTCAAGTTTCTTGTGTCTTTAGGTTTTTCAGTGTACAAAACTTTCTTTGATTCTCCTTGTTGAATAAAAATAATACAATGGCCATTGTTTTTTTTTTTATATAAAAAAGTGTCACATTGATTCATTTTTCTGCTCATTGTGAGCCATTTTGAATATGCATCGCTTTGAGTTAGCATTTATAGACTTTATGTCCTGCTCTTTACACTGGGCTCCATCTTTAAGGACGATAGTGGTTTTGCATTACTACCAAATTTACCACGTATAAATTCTACTCCCAGTTAGCAGAATCCATCTACGGACTACCATATGCATACTGCATGAATTATGATACATTAATATCGTGGAGGCATCTTGATTCTATGGCAACATTTTGGTGCTTATTCTCCCCGCTGATAGCATAATTTCTATTGCTACTTCCCCTCCTTTTGGACGTGTTACTGCTGGCTTTTGCAATTCTATTTCAGAATCCTATGGAGAAAAAGGAAGCACACACGACATCACAAATTCAAGGATTTCATCCGAGCTGTAACCTTTGAAAAAATATATTATCCGACACATAGTTCTTCTTGGAGTATCATACATACGAAATCTTCTCGAAGCACCTAAGCCGCATCCAATTGGAAAGCTTTGAACTCTCTTGACAAACGTAAATGTCTTTATTTTGAATAGTGATGTTATTGAATGTCTGATTAAAAAAGTTATCAGTGGTATGGACTAAAATGAAAAGTAACGAGTTATATCGCTCTAAAGTCATTTACTGTGGCATTTCAATTTTTAGACAACGTGTTGTGAAACACTAACTGCTCAACTCTGAAACATGCTGCATCTTGGTATTTTTGGTTTCATGCCTTTGTATACTAGCATAGGATTGCAGCGTTAAGTGTGAATACACTCAAATATTAAATAATCTTCGTAATATGCTATAAAGAATAATGTTGAAACTCTATTTTCATCTTTAATTTGAGTGCCATTGGGTTTAAGTACATATTTTATACTAAGCAATTGTAGGTTGATATACTTGCTTTGATTGTGATCTGAAGTGAGGAAGAAGAAGAAAAGGGGTAAAATGGAAAATAAATTTTAGGGTTATTTTGACATATTTTATCATAATGTTAAGGTTATTTTGACACTTTTTCATTTTGCATAATTATATTTGCACTTTTAATGTTAGAAGTGTAAAAATTCCTATTTGTAATATCATATGATACCCTACATTAATTTAGAGATGGCGTAAGGTCACTATAAATATAACTCATTGAGAAAGTCTTAGAAAATGCGGCATTTTCATAAATTTATGGATAGTCCATAGTGGCTTTTATATTAACTGTTGTAATTTTTTAAATAAAATTTAAATATTGTATTTTAAAAGTTAAAACAAGTAATATTATTTATTTGAATGTGAAAATATAAAAATATAATTTTTAATTTTTTTTAAAATTTAGTATGTAATTTAACAAATGCAATGTATAATGTAAAAAATAAGTGGTCTGTTCATAAACTTATGGACATGCCACCTATTAGGAGACCTACTCTAACTTATTTATGATGCATATAATCCCGAGTGTTGTGTTCTTACTGTATGTGAGTTGGGAGAATAATTTTTTTTCAACTGCATACACCAACTGTCATAACATGTTAACTTTTTAAAAAAAAATTAGAAGTTAATTTCAAACTCACCTAATAGATGAGACTGAAATGATCATAACTTTCTTTTTGGTGAAAATGATGAAAAATTATTAGGACTCACAACTAAACAAGCAATTAACGAAATTAATAAGGTTTGGTAAATTCATCACATAATTTGGTAAATTATATATGTAATATTTTTAGATCTACTTACCAACTGTATCTACACTTTTTTAATAGGATTATATTGAAAACTGTAATAATGATATTGCAAGTACTAAATATATAGTTAAAGTAAAAGTTGCAATGAAAGAAAGTGAAATTGAAATGAAATACTCCATTACATCTTTAGGAGATAGGCTGAAATTGAAGAAAAGCCGACATGCCGGATTTAGCTGATGAATTCCGATTAATCAATTTTACAATGCAGTGAAATATTCAAAAGGTAAAATGTTATACTCCCTCCGTTTTATTGGATGTGACACACTTTCCTTTTTTGGTTGTTTTGTGAATTTGGCACACTTTCCTTTTATGGCAAGATTCCTTCAATTTCATCCGCTCATTCTACTTTTTCCTTTCTAAATTCAATTTCATCCACACATTTCATTCACCTAAATCCAAACATCTAAAGCTATGGTGCCACATTCAACGAAACGGAGGTAGTACTAATATGTTAATACTAATATATTTTTTCTATAAGCTAATAGTTTGTGCCTATTTTACGTAGTAAAAAAATCAAAAGGAAGAAATAAATATGTGCAAGTTAATTTGATATCAAGGCTTGAAAGTGAAGACGAAGAGCAATCAAAATTAAATACGAGGAGGGTAACATAGGTATCAAAATTTATTCATTGTCGAGAGGATGATCCATGTACCGTTATATTTTTCTATTTATTATCTTAAACAATTTAAAGGAGCAAACTTATGATTCAGTTATTTACTTTCACACATATTATTTTACAAGGACAAGTTTTCTTTTATATTTTACTTCACATTCTTAGTATATATTATTTTTGGAAAGATAATAATAATAATAATTTTAATTTCATTCACATTTGAATAAATTTTACCATAATTAATTACGTTTACTTCATAATTCTTAAAGTTACTATATCATAAAGGCAAAATTTTGGGAAAGGCCGTCTTTCCATAGACATATGGAAAGACGGGGTTGAATTGGAATTATAAAAAGGTTTTAGTTGTAATATTAAAATTTTACTATGCAACATGTAGGAGTGATAAATTTATGATCCGATTAATACAACCCGAAAATTTTATTTTAATTTCTTCAAATTTTCAGTTTAAATCTTGGTCTTTCCATAAGTTATTGAAATACCGTTTTCAAGAGACGGACTCTAACATAAAAAATCTATAATTTTATTTTTATTTTAAATATGAAACGTAAATACTATATTATAATTAAACAAATATATTTAATAAAAAATACCGCGCAACGCGCGGTGGAAATCTCGTGCATCAGAGGATTGTATTGTCACAATATCTATTTATATCTACACTTTACATTTTATAATAAGATTATATTGACAAACGCAATAACGAAATTGCAAGTACTGAATATATAGTTCAAGTAAAAGTTGCTATGAGAGAAGGTGAAATTGAAAAGAAATACACCATTATATCTTTCGGAGACAAGGCTAAAACTGGAGAAGAAGACGACATGCCGGAATTAGAAGATGTAGTTCCAATACATGAAGTTTATGATATAAAGAAAGATTCAAAAGGTAAATTCCTAAACCCAATATATTAATAGAAATATTTATTTCATAAGCTAATAGTTTGTATATTTATTGTTGCATAGTCAAAAAATCAAGAGGAAGAAACAAAAACGTGCAACTTGATTTCATTTCAAGCCTTGACAGTGAAGATGAAGAGCAAACAAAATAAAAAACAAGGAGAACAACATAGGCTTCAAAATTAATTCCATGTCGACGATGAATCACCCATTATTTCTCTATTTACTATCTTAAACAATTTAGGGGAGCAAACTTATGATTAGTTATTTATTTTCATAATTATTCATTTATGATGTAATTGTGGGATTACACATTACTTTTAACTTATGATTATGTTTTCATATATGATTTCGAATATGGCCAACATTTTCTCTTCTCAGAAAAAAACAACCATTCATTTCTAACATTCCAACGGGTTCAGTTGGTTACCAATGAGGGTAGGTGACCAGGGGCGGATCCAGCTTGGAGCCTGGGGTAACCCAGGTTACCCCAGGGTAAAAAAAAAGGGGGAATTAGTATTAGGTTACCCATGTAAAAACAATTTGTCATTAATATTAATATTAAGTATATATATATATTTTATATTAGTGGTTACCCCATTGATAATTTTCTGGATCCGCCCCTGTAGGTGACAGTCAATATTGAAGCTGAAATTATTACAATCAAACGATAGATAACGTTAACATTAACATTGTTATTACAAGTTCACATTTAAACATTAACATAACCACTTGTTTGACCAGAAAATTCAGCAAGAAATTGTCCACCGAATGTTTTCTTCAAATTAACAACTTCTACTTCTTCAAATTTATTATTTAATTAACATTTTACTTCATATTCTTACTACAAATTATTTCTAAAAAGGTCATAA
The DNA here is from genome assembly GCA_032355605.1 of Rubia tinctorum. NCBI lineage: Eukaryota > Viridiplantae > Streptophyta > Magnoliopsida > Gentianales > Rubiaceae > Rubia > Rubia tinctorum. Next base: position 6,938 of record JAULKM010000307.1, read on the forward strand.
TTATTTTCATTCTATTTTCATTCCTTCCTAATAAATTTCACCTCAATTGATTATTTTAACTTTATAATTTTTATATTTAATATCAAAATAATTATATTCATATTTTATTCTATTTTTAACTTTATCTCTCACACATAAATATAAATTTTTTAAAAAAAAATTAATCGAAAACACTGCGCATCGCACGGTGGAACTCCACCTAGTATGTTATAATAGGAGTATGTTATCTTATAGTGACTATATTAGAATATCTTTAATTTTATAGTTTTAATTAAATAATTATTAATTCATTATCAACTGATATTTCATATTCTTATAGTGTAAAGTATTTATGTAGAATCGCTAAAAAAAATCTTGGTAAAATACACATATATCTTTTTTGATTAAATATGAAATAATTAATTATTATATACCCACAAAAATTGAGTTAAATTTTTATTTTAAAATTAAATACTATAACACTATATTTAATAAGAATATTTATTTATTTTAAATATTGCGTGTGTAATTCTTATATAGATATAGCAAAATTTTATTACTTATTGAAAATATTTTTTTTTATTTTTTTTTCAATCATATTTCATGCATGCACGGTGTTATCTAGTTTGACACTAATTAAACAAAAAATTTAAAAAAGCAAAATCCCTATTATAGGCTACCCGGTAACCACAAATACATCACTTCCGTCAAATCGAAACTACTATATAGACCACTGTCTTCTTACCATTGCATTCATCATTTTCTCGTCAAACCATCATATAAACGTCGTTTATCTTCAGCAATTGGTCAATTACTTCAGCAGTTCAATTCCGGCGAAGGTCGGCTAGTTCAGCGACCTGTGCAAAGGTATGCATCACCTGTGACTTGCAACGATTTTCACTGTATGCAATTATTTTATGTGGATGTTTCAAATATAATTAGACAACCAAATGTTCAGAAATTTTGTTAAAGTAAAATTTAATTTCACCGTAACTTTCGAGCCTTTTAATGCTTGACATTGATACCCGGAATTAAACGACTTACCTGATTGGTCAAACTCTCAAGGGTGAGTTGCGCATCTGATTCCATTAGCCCTCCCTTGTCGGCCTAATTACTTGCACTCGATGAAGTTTTATAGAAAATTGAGCATTCTTGGTTACTTACGTATTCTCACTGAAATTTCAATTAATTTCACTTAAACCTCGCTGAACCAACTCAAATACTTGTTTAATGTTTTCGTTGCTTATTCTCTAACTTTCATTACATACCTGGGTAATTATTAATTTGTTGAAGTTGCCAAGCATACTCCAATCATTTTTCTATTTATGTTTATGAGGTTGAAAATATATATTAACCATTTAAATGAGGGTAAAATGAGTTATTATATTTATATAATTAAATATTAGAATTTAAATATGGTCGGATAACATTTAATTTATGTATAATTAATAACATTTAAATGAGTTCAAAACTAACCATCTTTTGAACCAATCATAATGGTCTCTTGATAATTATAATGCACCAATCATAATTTAATACTTAAGTTAGACCTGCACAAAGCATTTGATATGGTCTCTTGGGGATTTCTAAATTCTATTTTGCTGCATTTTGAATTTTGTGGTTCATTTGTGAAATTAATTCTGTCAAATATCAGTGCTGCTTCTTTTTTTTTGTGCTTTTTAATGATCCCCGTGGCTTTTTTGAAGCAACAAGGGGAATTAAGTAAGGGGATCCACTGTCACCATTTCTATATAATGTCATTACTGAATCTTTCTCTAGGTCACTCATTAGGTATTTTCAAGCAGGCAAATTACAGTATTTGTTTGTAACAAAGGATGCTGCAAAAGATTACTCATTTGATGTATGTTGATGATACAACAATTTTCCTTAGGGGTTGGATTACAAATCTAAGGTCTATTAGGAAGTTCTTAGATGCATATCAATCAACTTTGGGTCAACTAATTAATTACCATAAAAGTAATTAACATTTGTAAAATAAGGCTTCAACTAATCAACATAGACAGGTTAAGTCCATCTTAGGAATGACAAAAGGAGGAGAATCTTTTAAATATTTAGGGGTACCTATCTTCTCAGGAAGAAACAAAGTTTCACACTACAGAGATCTTCTGGAATCCATAGATAACAAATTAAAAAACTGGAAAAACAAATGGTTAACTCAAACTGGAAGACTGGTCCTGATTAAATCATGCATTATGTCTCTTCATGTACATATTTTTTCCACCATTAAGCCACCTAAAGCTATAATCAAAAAAATTGAGAGGAAATCATCATCATTTTTTTGGGGAAGTAATGATATAACTAAAAAAAGAACATGGAGATCATGGATTAAACTATGCTTTCCATTTGATGAGAATGGATTAGGAGTAAGATCTTTACATCAGTTTGTTAATGTCTTTTCTTGTAAATTGTGGTGGAAAATGGAACAAAATAATAGGATATGGACTAGATTTCTATGGTGCCTGCCCACCTCAACTAAAAACTCCCCTTTATGGAAAAGAATATGTGGAGTGACTGAATTTTGCAATTCTAACTCCCAGATCATTTCAGGAAAAGGATTATGCAGTTTTTGGAATGGAAACTGGATTGCTTCTAGTGTTTAATATTATATTTGGCCAATTTTAACTGTCTCTTTCCCCTCCATTTCTATGGCTAACTTTATAGCTAACAGAGACCAGCTAATACCATATTTGGAGCCACACTTGGCTACCTGTACTCTCAAATTTTGCAGGAAATTGAACTCAACACTCTACATGAAGACAAATTAGTATGGAAGGTCACTACAAATGGTAAATTCTCAGTCAAATATGCATATATGAAGCTAAGAGATAAAAACTCAAAAAGAAGACCAGTCTCTCAAATGTGGAAGCCTTTCACACCATGTAAAATCTCTATCTTCATTTGGAGGACAATGAATAACCTTTTCCTTTTGATGATATTCATTCTAACTTTGGTTTTAATCTTCCTTCTAAATGTTGGAAATGTGATGATGCTGATAGCTTAGAGCATTTTTTTAATGGTTGCCACTTTACATGTTCTGTCTGGGAGCAAATTCATTCTTGCATGCTTATTAGAAATCAGATGTTTAACTCATGCCGGGACAAACTATCTTTTTATATCAATAACCCCGCACCTTATAAGACTCAATGTAGAATGATTTTAACACTTGGTCTTACAACTTTCTGGTCTCTTTGAAAGATAAGAAATATAAATATATATATATATATATATATATATATATATATTTGAAGGAACCCAAATCTCTGTTGCTGCTATAGTACGTAGTATAAGAGAGGTTACCTTTAATATATTTGCTGCAAGCGTTATGTCCGGAAAAACAATAGATCATTTATGGATTCAATGTGGACTTATGCCTTACCTGAGACAACATTTTCAAATCCCCCATATTGTGTGTGTGGAAGAAACCACAGAGCGGGACTAAATGTAACATAGATGCATCATTTATACCAGGTAAGCCTAGCTCTCATGGGGTAATTTTTAGGGATACAGAAGGAAAAATGTTGAGTGCATACAATTTCACATCTAATGAGATATCTCCACTTGAGGCTGAACTTAAGAGTCTTGAATTTGACTTGGAAAATAAATAAAGCAGCTTGAACTTATACTTGTATAGATACAGATTGTGTGCAGGTTTTAGCCTATACAAAATCCCCCACCAAAGCTCCCTACATACTTTTCTTAAAATTTTAAAGCATGAAAGTGTGCCAAATAATGGAGTAACACATTCTAACTTGTACACAATTCATTTCAAAATAGCTTACGCTTATTCAAGAATAAACTGTGTTCGTTTTATATACTAATTAGGATGTTCATATTAGTATTACTAGAATTGAAGGATGTCTCAGCATGTTTGTTTTTATTGCTTAGTACTAAAACAGATGGTACTTTATGTTTGAAAGTTGTAGTCATTATATAAAAGGCTAATTAAACCAGAAAAAAATGGTCCTCACATGTTTTCTATGGTCTACAATATTGGAAAATATTTATGTTACTCCATGAATTTCGATTTTTTATTTTTAAATTGTCTTTTACCCGAATATACATCTGTTTTTTTTAAAAAAATCTTATTATTTTCATAACTATCCTAAACGTTTATAAACGTATCGTTATCGCGAGTTCCTAAATATCTTCAGTCACTACATTAACCGACTCTATAAATAAGATATATGGTTGTTTGTATTCGTCCTGTTATATTAACTCGCTTTTAATGTCTTAGTTACACATGTATTGGACGTTTACTTCATAAGCGTACTAATATACATTTATTAGAGCACGTATAAATATCTTTTTTAATATTGGGTCCCTTTGTAATATTCTAATTATACACACACACATATATAATTGGGACACTTTTAATATGTGTCACACAACATTAGAATGTTTATTTTTATAAGCGTCATAATATACATTTGTTAGAACGTTACTTATAAAAGTGTCCTACATAATTACCCTAATTAATAGGATTTTTAAAATTATTGTAGTGTCACTTTTTTGTATCCATACATAACTATTTATTTTAATGCAAAGGATGTTTTGGAATAGGAGTAAGGCCCTAACTTTTATAGTTTATCTGATTTTAAATGAATTGAAATGATTGAAATTGAGTTGGATTGAAAAATAATATATTAAAAAATAGTAATACTATGATTAAAATTAAGTTAGATTTCACCAAATTAAATTCCTGTTGAACTATGATTTGAAATCAATTTAAATGATTGAAATTGAACTGAATTAAAAAGAGGGATATAAACAAATATAATCCTATATAATTGGGTAAGTGTAAATATAACACTCCGATAAATAAAATACAAATATAACCCTAACTAGTTCATGAATGTGCAAATATAACCTTTTGATGAGAAATTCGGCATTGGGGTTACCTCAAGTATATAGGGTTATATTTGTATATATCCATAAACATAATGAAAACTCCCTCTATTAAAATGTATCCAAACGAAGTGTTCTCTCTCTAAAAACTTATTCTCCCGCTTCTCTCTATAATCTGGCTACCGTTAACATCCAAAACTGTCATCTTTCTAGCCGTTATTTTCCTCAACGGTCACCTTCTCGCCGGAATCATCTCTCTTCTCCAATAACTATGGCGACTCCTCCGACTGGAGGTTGCCCGCCACCCTCATATGTCCAATTCTGTAATCCACCTACCTATGCTTCAATTCCAAGCCAACTACGAATTCTAACTCTTGTCAAATTCCAATCCCCAAAACCTCATATGGAGGCAGAAAAGCATGTCTCTTATCAGATGATGATGTTCAGAGACTCTCGGCACCATTGAATCTATGCTTAATTGGTAAATTTGGATATGGAAAACCGGGTATGAAAGTTATCCATCGTTCTTTCTTTAATATGGGGTTTAAAGGTGATGTAAGAGTTGGTCTGTTAGATAATAGGCACATACTAATTAGGTTTGCAATTGAGGAATACTTCAATTTGTGCTGGATGAAAGCAAAACTTAGGATTCAGGAGTATATTGTCATATTTCGCAAATGGACTCCATCTTTTAAATGATTCCACTTTTGCTCCTGTTTGGATCTCTATACATAATCCCCCAACTTTTTATTTCACTAAGGAAGCCAATAAAATTCTAATGGAACAATTTGGTGAACTGATGATGGAGGATAGACCAACTAAGGAATTTTCGAGACCCTCTGTCATAAGATTTTGTGTTCAACTGGACCTAACAGTAAACCATTCTGATAAGACAAGACTGGGATCAAAACTTGAAAGCAAATAGTGTAGGGTAGAATATGAGTGGACACCATACTATTGTGCTAATTGCTGCCTAGTAGGACATAATTATGGAAAGTGTAGAAAGCTAACCAAAAAAACAAGGATTACTATGACAAATAAGACTGTAAGGCAGAACACAAGAATGGCTCCTCCTGGTATGGAATGGAGAAAGGTTGGAACTGATGCCACATTGGTTGCACGTACCTCAGGATTGTCAATATCACAGAAGCAAAAAGAGGCTAAAGAGGCTGATATGGGCTACAACCAACAAACTGTGGTGAATCATATTACTACTCAGATTACTCTTCAGATTGATAACCAAGCTTCTATTGGTCAGCCAGTAGTCCATAATGAGATGCTTCAAGCTGCTCAGAACTCACATCCAAATGCAAGGAAGAATTTCACTGAGGAGGAAAAGAAAATGTTCCAGCTGATGAATAAGAAATCCAGCCTCAAATTTGCAAAAGATGATCTCATGATCTCCAAACATCTTTCTGACTGTTACCATTTCATTATTACCCCTAAAAAATAACATGATTCCTACTATTCATTATCTTTCTCACAGGGAAACAGATACAAATTCCTACAACAAGATACCAGAGAGGAAATGGGCTCAAACAATCCATCAAACCTATCAATCATTGGATCAGCACAATCTCATAAATCAAGTGCTTTATTGGCTGGAAAATCCCATGTTCCATCCAATCTTTCTTCTGGTGAAAATGATCATATGGAGTCAGTTTCAAATGATGATTTAAATTTTAATATAGATGGAAATGAAGTTGATAAAATGTATCATGATGCTATCACAGAGGGATTACCCATTGATAGGTTATCTAAGAATAAAAAGAAACACAAAAACTATATTACAGGGATTAACATGATCCTTAGGTCATCTCTTAGAAGTAGACAATCCAATGATTAGGCACATAAATATAGCTAATGTTTTGATATGGAACATAAGAGGATATGACACTGCTTTACATAGGTTAAACAATCTGATTAGAATTCACAAAGTGGACATACTAGGGTTGATAGAACCAATGCATCCCAATACTGAAATTAATCATCTTAGCAGGACTTTAGGCTTCACCAATTATAATGTATGCAATAATAACAAAATTTGGTTAATGTGGAGAAACAATTTTAATATAACTAATATAACACATAATCAGAAATTCCTAGGATGCACCATAACAGATAATAACACAAATGAAGATTGGACAACTGCCATAATCTATGCACAACAAACTAGAGACCTGAGAAAACTCTTAGGGTCAGATCTGAAGAACTTACAGGTAGCACCTACCATTTACATAGGATCTAATAGAGTACAAAGGTAGGAAAACACCCCCCCACAAGGTAGAATCTCAGACTTTAGAAACTTCATTAATGATTTAAAATGGCTAGAGATACAAACTGTAGGCTCCCAATTCACATGGTCAAATAATAGACTAAAAGATCTACTTTTAAGAGACTTGATAGGGGTTTGGAAAATCAGGAATGGCTTAAAATTTATCCTAACTCTTCTATACAAAACCTAAACAGGGCTGGTTCAGATCGTTGTCCAATGTTGTTATCAATAATTAGTAACCAAATAAGCCACCCAAAGACTTTTAGATTTCAGGAAATGTGGATAAATTGACCTGATTTTATGGATATAGTTAAAGAAGATAGGGACAAATCAGCTAATGGCACTCCAATAGCAATTCTAAGTACAAAACTTAAAAGATTTAAAATAACAATTAAAGAATAGAATAAAACTCAATTTGGAGATATTTTTAAAAAATTAAAAGAGGCAGAGGAGAAAGTCAGATTAGCTGAAGAGACATATCAGGTTACACCAACTGAACATGCTTATATTGAGGTTAAAAAGCACACTGCAATATTGATTAGAGCAACTAAAGAACATGAACTATTTTGGAAACAAAAATCAAAGATTAAATGGCTTCAAGAAGGTGACTCTAACACTGTCTATTTTCATAAAATTGCACAGAAAGTATAGCAAATCAAAGTATTAATAAAATCAAAATACAACATGGAAACCGGATTACAGACCCTAATGAAATTCGAACTAAGGCTGTTAATTTCTATTAGGAATTGCTGAGTGAATCAATTATTGACATATCTGAAGAATATGGTAATTTCTTTCTTAAAAACATTCAAACAGTGATTAATGAACAGGGTAATCTTGATTTAATCAAACATATTAATGAGGATGAATTGAAAAATGATGTTTTTGGATTAGGCAAACGTAGTGCTGCAGGTCCAGATGGTTTTAACAGAGTTTTCTTCACCTATTGTTGGAATATAATCAAACATGATCTTCTTAAAGCTTTCAATCAGATTATAAATGGTACAAAAATTCCTAAATGCATTGCCTCAACCTGGATAACATTAATACCTAAGAAGAAAAACCCTTCTAGCTTCTCAGAATATAGGCCAATTAGTCTTTCCAAATTCACTAATAAAATCTTCTAAAAATAATGATGGAGAGGCTAAAACCTAAAATGGATAAGATAATATCAGAAGAGCAATATGCATTCATGCAAGGTAGAGAGATTTCTGACAACATCATTTATATGCAGGAACTATTCAGATTTCTCAATAGGAATAATAGGGACCCTAACATTATTATTAAGTTAGACATGCAAAAAGCCTTTGATAGAGTATCTTGGGGATTTCTCAATTCCATCCTTCTCACATTTGGATTTAATGGGATTTTTGTTAAGCTAATTGTGTCCAATATTAGTGCTACTTGCTTCTATATTTTAATCAATGGTAGTCCTGTAGGTTTCTCTAAATCAACAAGAGAGATTAAGCAGGGTGATCTTATATCTCCTTTTCTGTATAACGTCTTAACTGAATCATTTTCCAGAACCTTGAAACATGTTGTAAATTTAGGACTACTCACATTAGTTAATTGCAGCTTTTACTCCTTGGGCAAACATATTTTCACAGTTCTTAAACCAACAAAGCATGTAGTCAAACGGATAGAATCAATAGTTGCTAACTTTTTCTGGAGGAAGAATGATGAGGGTAATCATAAACTACACTGGAGAGCTTAGACAAAATGTAGCATTCTAAAGGAAGAAAATGGCCTAGGAGTTAGAGATCTTACCACTACAATAAGAGTTTTATCAGCAAAATTGTGGAGGAAGTTGCAATATAATAAAACTTTATGGACTAATCTCTCGTGGCTCCTTAATGATTCTTCTCATACATCACACACTAGAACATGGATTGAATTAATCACTAGAAAATATAATGCAAACTCACATGTCATCTATGGATTATGACTTAGTAGTTTCTGGAACTCAAACTGGCTTGGTAATGGAGCTTTATTTTATAAATGGCCTAACCACATTGATCTTCCATTTTCTGGACTTACAATTTCACAGTTTATAAATGAAAAACAAACATATTTACCTTCTCTGTAGCCTTATTTGGCTACCAGTGATATTTTTCTTTTGCATGAAGCTGAACTCAAAGGCAAACATGGTGATAGGCTAATCTGGAAACCATCTGCAAATGGAAGATTTACAACTTCATCGGCCTACTCAACTTTCAGGTTCAAGAGACCTAAGGTGGCTTCACTCAACCAAGTGTGGAACAAATATATTTCAGGGAAGTTATCTATCTTTATGTGGAGACTTATGAACTCACTTTTACCATTTGATGACATACTAATGCAAAAAAAAATTTATATGGTTTCCAAATGCATCAACTGTGACAATTCAGATTCTATTAAGTACTTCTTCAATGACTGTCATCATACTACATCTGTTTGGTCTGCTGTACATAACTTAATTGGTATTAGAGATAGAGCATTTCACTCAATATGGGATAGAATCTCTTTTTACCTAACTTTTTAGGGTCAAACTAAAACTCAGAATAAGATGGTCAGAATTTTTGCAATAACAACTTTCTGGAATCTTTGGAAGATGAAAAATAAAAGAGTATATAAGGAAGACAATTGGAACACTAAGTCTTTAATCCTCAACATAAAAATGAGGTTAAACTCACTCTAGCAACAAAACCTTTAACTTCAGACATTAAGGAGGAGAAATTCTGGGTTTCTAAGGAATGTGTCATTTTTTTAAGAGGAAAAAAAGGATGGTACCAGAGTTAGTCTATTGGTCTAAGCCAACCACTGATTTCAAAATCAATGTAGATGTTTCTTGGTCTAGATTAGATCATTATGTTGGATTTGGTCTAATTACCATGGATAGAGATGGAAATTTTATTAATGTCTATGTTGAATCTCAATTGTCTATGCCCCCTTTACATTATGAACTTCTAGCTATTCATATAGGAATCAAACAATCAAGGAATTTTGCTAATTCTTCAGCACAAACTGAATATGATTCTTTGTTAGCTATCCAATTCATCACATCACCTATAAAAGCTTAGTGGCATTTGTATTCACTATGCTGTAACATAAATGAAGTGTTGATAAGATCTAATGCAAGCCTGAATTTCACTAAGAGAGAGGGTAATCTAGCAGCTGACTTCTTATCTAAGGAAGCACACAATTTGATAAACTAGGATTTTACGTGGGATAATTTGAAAAATGAGCTTAAAGGAATCATATTAATGGATAAGAAATACATCCCTAATCTTAGAATCAGGTTTCCAAGATATCATGGAGTTGACATTGGGTTGATTTCCACACTTTCTGTGATTCAAGCATCCTAAAATGTGCATTCACACATTTGAAACTCAAGGATTAGTTGCTAGTGAGTAATTGTTTCAATTATGTTGCTAGGTTGATCCCTTTTAACTGGTGTAGCTTCTTTGAATCTCTGCACATGATGTTTTCAGAGCACTTCTTGCCTCTTCGAAGGGATCCCTCTTCCCTCTTGTCTTGTCCCACTGGACTGGATTGGATTGGATGCATTTTTTTCTTTTACTGGAGATGTTTGTACTGCCTCTTTTCAAGCTTCTCTTCTGCTCTTCTATGAAGAAGATTATAAGATTTTGGGTTGCCTCCTGCACTGCCTCCCTTCAAGCTTCACTTTTGCAGTTTTTTAAAGAAGGTTTCTTGCAACTACAGATTCTCTGCTCTTTACCTAAAAGGTTTATATGTGCAATGGATACTGAACTTATTTTGTATAGATCATTACTACAACACTCTCTGTACAATGGTATTTTCTCTTGTTTGATCTTATTGGATATCTGGTCTGAATCGATTAATACGGGGGGTGGAGAGCGATTACAGGAAACATATCCATATAGATCACTTGAGCTTCTTCTAGGGCAAAACTATAGTATCAGACTCTTGTATCATGTACTTTAATATTTTCTAAATTGTTTTGGGTTATTTTTTTTGGGTTAGGAGAGCCCAATAAATCTCTCCCATCCACCAACAATGGATGTTTTTAATTAAAGAATTGTTGACGTTTCAGCCCATCATTTGACAACATTTAAAGAGAGAAACAAACTTTCTCCATTTTTAATAGTGGTGGACCCCATAAAATTGAGTTTTGTGGGAGTTCAGTTTTGAACTCATTTTTGGATGAGTCCTCCATAACTCTCTCAACACTCACCAAAATGCTCTTGTTGTAGCTCAATATTTGAGTCCCCAACACATCCACCATCTCAAAACTCCTCCATTTACTCTTAGAGCAAGTCAAACGGATTCTCTAAAAAATTCTTTAAAATGGAGATTCATAACTCATATTCTCTATATTTTTTCGCTCCAACTTCAACAGACTCCCATTTTTTTAAACATATTTTGGCATTTATTACACAATAATGATTTCCTTTTCAATTTAAATCAAACCCTTAGTTTAATTACTCTGTAATAATATATACTTCAAGAAAAGTTAGAAAATGACTAATTTTATTGCTTCCATTTTTAAAATTTTAAATTTATTTTAATAAATTTAAAATACCGACCATTAAATTAATAAAATTCACCAGATTAAGCGAATGCGAAGTTTTTAGTACGTTATATAGCAAACAAAGCAACCTTTTGGAATAAAAAATTTTAAAAGTCAAATTTCAAAATATATCCCTTTTTATATTTCACTATTTCTCATCGAATGAATAAAGAAGATAATAACTAATTTCTTAATATCATATTCATGTCGTGATTCATGGTAATTATTATTTGAGAATCATGATGCGTTTCGAAACCGAATGGATAGCACACCCGAGCTCCTATATTGTAACCTGCGAACCCTGTGGGATCCCAAGAGTAAATCCTCCGAAGTTTAAGCCAGCAAAGTGTATTATCACCGTATCAATGCTGAATGAAAATAGAAAATGAATACTTATATGGTATTTATACTGTATTACCTTGGTAGTATTTTACCCTCAATATAACTCTTAATTATCTAATAAATACGGTATTAATTAATACCGTTTCAACTCCATTTGGGCCAATTAATACATGGCCATTATATCACTTGGGCTCAGTCCTCATCAAAAGGCCCCCCCATAAAACTAGGTATCCACTCGAGGACACGAAACTTTGAGATGATAGATCGAAGACATTCAAGATGGTGACTTGTAGGCTTGGCTTAGTCAACATTCGAGGTAAAATCCTTCGAGCATTATCTAGAGACTCAAGGTGGTATCCAGTTTTCTCATTCTTAAACCCTAGCAGAATATGAGAAGGCAAGCGAGCTTACCTATCTATTTGCATTAGCGCGTGAAGATTGGCCTACCTGAAAAAGGCATGAAATTTAATATTCTCGTGACTTTTCAATTTTTTTTAGTTTTTTGAGATAACCATTACCTATGTCGTTGTTTTAGGTTTCTTAAATGCTCATTTTCTTCTCAACTTCCCTTCATTTTATTTGCAGACGCTTCACAGAAGGGGTCATTTTCCAAAGCTTTCTTCAATTTCCACCAGTCATCTTCTTCATCTTTTAGCAATCTTTTAACTAGTAAGTTCCACCACTTTTTCCTTTTTTTTCTTCCCTTTCTTATTTTCATTAATGGCTAGTTCTGGTGAGGAATCTGTTGAGAGGAGGTCGTCTGGTAGGGTTAGGTTAGGAGGGGAAGAAGTTAACTTGCTGGAGAGGATGAACTATGATTCGAGATTAATAATTCCGAGGGGTCACAATATGATTTTGACATGGATGATAACATTCTAGGTCGGACTGATTACAACCCATATGGTTGGGCCATCACTGATATGCCTTCTCAAGAATTTATGGGTGTTTGCCACCGAGTTTGGGAAAACCCTTCGTGAGGAGTTCTTTTATTACCAGAGAAGTTGGGTTTTTCCCCCAACTTACAAGGAGGAAAAGGTAGAATCCCTACATCTCGAGGAAGGAGAGGGAGAAGGAGAAGTATCTCCCGAGGAGGAGACAGAGACATAAATTGACGATCCCCCATCCTCGAGAGCATAAAAAGCTATCTCGAAAATCATTCTTTGATTCCTTTAGGCCAAAAGATACCCCTTGACGTAGATTTCCAACCTCTAAGGGTGGATGAACCTCCCAATAACCTTCTTAAGGGTAGATTGATCATCTTCTTAAAACATTTTTGTTCAGGGTTTTATATCCCCTTCCCTCCACTCTTCTCTAAACTTCTTAGAGAATTCCAAGTTAGTTTAGCACGGGTGCATCCCATTGTTCTAGTGGTTATTATGATGTTCCTGACAAGGTGTCACGAACTTGGAATCAAGCCAAAGTATTGGTTGCTTTGTTCGTTGTACAGTGTGTCTTACAGTGGCAGATCCGTAGAGAACATTATCACATTCATTGGAAGGGAAAACAAACAGAAGGTCTTCATCATTCCATCTCATTCAGGTCAATGGAACAATAGGAGAAAGGGGCTTACCTTAGATTGCATGAGATATAAGGTTCCTCGATGAAACTCAGATATAAAGGCAGAGTCCTCGAAAGGGGGAAACTATTCTTACTCTAGTCATCTCGAGGATGATAGGAGATGCCTTCTATCCCCATCCCTGGATTATAGTAATTTTTCCAACCCTGACAAGACTATTGGCGGTTTTATAAGGCCACCCGGGATTTATGAAGAATATGTGTATAAGAAGTTGCAAAAAAAATAAAGCATTATCCAATCCACAAGATCCTCCTCTTGAGGATAATCATAAAAAAAGTGAAAAAGAGTCCCCGAGGACCCATCTCAGGAACCCCCTCTCGAGACCTCTTCTAACGATTTCAGACCCTCGGAAGTCTCCAAAGGTGTTAATAAGTTTTGTTACTTCATTTATTTCTTTTTTGCTTCTTATTTCTAACCTTATTTTCTTTCTTTTCATAGTGGGTTTCAGTTTAGTTCTGGCTTCGAAGAAGGGTGGCTCCTTTACCCCATCAAATAAGATATCCACCGTTCCTCTGGTGGGTGTTGAAAAGACCACCAAGGACAAGAGGTCGGGCATAAACATTTCTTCCACGAGGAAGAATCAGCACCAGAAAGTTGACGACAATAGTGGTCGGGTTCCCTCTACCCCTCAGCAAGCTAACCAACAAACTCCCTCCTCAAACACTTTCTCAGCTACCCCGAGTGTTCCCGTTTTCAATGAGCAGGTCCTTGAGGTCTTTTCCAGCAACCCTCAGGTTAATTCCTCTTTTTTTGTGACTCCGTATTTTTCCAAGCTACTAAATTTCTTATATGTAACTAATTTTTTAATTGATCTGTTTTGTAAGTATCTAAACAGGACAAGTAACCTAGAGCTTGTCTTCCTTCTTACAAGTGCAAGGTTCCGAACATGGTTAACTGCATGAGAGGATTAAATAGAAAAATATTGAAAACTTCAAGCTGGCGAAGGTACACGAGGCCTCAAAAAAGAAGATTCTCAAGCTCGAGGCTGAGAACAGAAAGACCGACCTTGACAGATAGGCCCTCGAACAAAGGGTGAAGGCGGCTGAAGATCCAAAGGCTCGTGCTCTTCTGGTCAAGGCCTTCAAAGAGAAGCTGATGAATAACACTGAGTTGTTTCATTTCTTCGTTGAGCTCTTCAAGTTGGCGAAGAGGCTCAGTTGTAGCTTCCTGATCGAGGAAGAGTTGAAACCAAGGCTAGCTCCCTCCCTGTCCAAGGATGATATCAAATTCTTGGAATCTTTAATCCATCATGATCTTGTGGAGACTCTAGATGCAAAATAGGATGAGGCGGTCAAGAAGGGCAGCTTGAATTTTGCTTTGCTAAACTTCTTAAAGTCTAGCAGGTGATTTCACACTGTTGAGAGGATTCAAGCTCTCACCCTCGAGATGGTGGCCGTTGGTGCGATTCAGCAATCACCTACAGAGGAGAAGGCCGAGGGAAACCAGGTTTAGACCACTGTCAAGGAGGATGCTAATAGGGTAGGTAACTGAATGTAACATTTGCCTATTTGGCCTCCTCATGTAATTTTAGTGTTTTAATGGAAAAGGTGTTCTACTTACTAATTGCTTCCTTCTTTTTAAATTCTTTTTTGCATAGTGTAAATCACTGATAAGGCAACTAGAATGTGTTTGCAAGGAATTATCCGATACTCGAATAGAGTTGAACGAAACCAACAAGCAGCTAATGAGGTCAATGCTAGACCTCACTAAATGTAATGAGGAAAATGGCTCTCTTTATGAGGAAAATCATTGACTTAAGGAAGAGTTATGATTGTGGCATAAGGGTGAACACCCTTCCTTCAAGGGCTTACTATAGAACTGCGAGGCCAAAAAGTATAACGGGGTGGTACCCCTCAAGATTGTTGAAAGCTACTATCCTGCCGAACAGGATATCAAGAGACAATATATCGCATAACTAGCCAATTTGGGTTCTTAAAAAGATGCTCGACTGATGCCAATAGACTGCTAATTCTCAAGGCTCGCCTCATGCTTAGCCAAACCGAAGCACATAAATTTAAGTCCCAAGTGGAAAAAGTGGTGCAACTCCATAGGGTGGCTTTAGGCAAAATTGAGAGGTTGGAGGAAGCTTTAACACAAAAAGGCACATCCACAGACAAAGATCCCTCATTGGTTGAGTCCGTCATTACTGAGAATACTCAAATTTCAGGTTAAATCAAATCCTTAAAGCTAAAAAAATCAAGGAATTAGAGGTGAAGGTTACTCTTTACGATGTAAACCTTTGAGCTCATTACCTCTACCATGGTGTCGTTAATCCAAAACTTATGGATAATCAACTTCTACCTAGGTTTCTACTTTGAGTGTCCTACCATTGGATCATTGATCGTCAAGTAGACAAGATATGAAGTGATCAAGAAAAAATAGGCTCCAATGCTATCTTAGAATGGATACGGGGGTTGGGACCCCGTGTTCTTCCCCCCACTAGAGAGCGAAGATCCTCATCTTCAAAGAAATTAATGGCTAATAAAGGTGACAAGAGCTGCAGATCTTCGAGCAGTGCCACAAAACAATCCACGAAGAAGCGTTGTCGAGAGGGGGATCTTGGAAAGGACTAAGAGGATGACCCCTCATCAAAGCATTCCCGTCTGAAGACAAAGATAAATCCATCCGAGTATCCTGAAGAGAAATAGATGAAAGATCTTCAATGTGTTGCCGGCATTAAGATGGAAGAGCTTGAAAAATTTGAAGTAAGGTTGGGAAAGTTGAACCCATAGGTCAGGTAGAAGATAGGTCCTCTTCTTCGTGTTGTTGGGAAAACTCCCATACTGCGACTGTCTTGTAATTTATATAATTCAAAGTTTCAAGTGTACCTCATGGTATAAATTTTATCATCGCTACGTACTTAAAAGTTAATCAGTGAGACTTAAGCAAATAGTGAATGCTAGCATAGATCAGGTTGCTTGTCAGTAAACAATATTAATCGATTGGCTTATTAAGCTTGAAAGGAATTGAGTAGAAAAAGTAATCGAGAAGATCAATTTGCTTATTAGCAAAAACATTAACAAATGGGCTATTAAGCTCGAGTAGAATTGAGTAGCTTATCAGCATTCTCTACCAAATGCATCATTCAACATACACATTAAAATTACATCGCGAGTGCCACTTATCAGCATCACCCAATCATCAGCCACAATGCATAGCATACAAGGTTGGAATTATTACAAAGAGTGTTGCTTATCAAAATATCACTCGTGTCTTCAAGAATGCCGCTTATCAGCATATCACTCATGTTTTCGGGAGTGCCGCTTATCAGCATATCAGTCATGTCTACAAGAGTGCCGCTTATTAGCGTATCACTCATGTCTCCGAAACTGGTAATACTTCCACAAATTGGTGATGTTGCACCTCCCGGTTATGCTTCCAAAACCTTATAAAGTCCTTCCCAGTTAGCAGCTAACTTTCCTTCAGGCTCACATCAACTCTTCTCAATTTTTTCTCATCACTAAATCTCATGGGTTGAATTGTACTTTCTTGACTCTTCTGTCATGGTAACGTTGACTCTCTCTTTCACCCTAGCTTCATGTATTGATGCCAATTCTTGTTTTTCCTCCACCATATCGATGTCCAAACAACGATTTTCCTCATTTACTATCTTCTCTGTTGTTGCCATCAACCTCGGATTCAGAACTCCAATTTCTGCGGATATCACTGCTTCTGAGCCATAGAATAAGTTGTATGGTTTTTCACCAGTTGGTTTGGACTCAGCTGTCCGATATGCCCATAAAACAATGTGTATCTCTCATATCCAGTTTCATTCACCCCCCTCGAGCCTAGCTCTGATACCATTCACAATCGTTTAGTTGGTTACTTCTACTTAACCATTGGCTTGAGGATGATAAACAACCTTCACCTTTTGTTGAATATTATACTCCTCACACCACTTTTTGAACGGATCTTGAGCAAAATGCATTCCATTATCAATGATCATCGTCCTTGGGATCTCAAAGAGACATATAATGTTCTTTTAACAGAATTCAATGACTGAATTCCCTTTTTATGTTTGTCAAAGGCTCAGCTTCAACCAATTTTGTAAAATAATAAACAGCCACAATAGGATACTTGAAATTCCCTGGGCTTCCAGGAAAGGTCCTACCAGATCAATCCCCACTTATTGAATGGCCATGAACTGTGAATGTTTGTCATTTCCTCTTGTGGAATGTGAATTATAGGAGCATGCTTCTGACATTGGTGACAGGCATGTATGTACATGTTCTCATCGTTAAACATCATTGGCCAATAATACCCTGCTTGAGTGAGATTTCTTGCCACTGAACGAGCCCCCTGATGGCTATTACATATCCCTTCCTGAACCTCTCTGATCAAATAATTCTCCTCTAAGGGGTGACACATCGAAGCAGTGGTTGTAAATGTCTCATTCCATATAGAATTCCATCTTGTAGCACATACCTCAGAGCCTTTAATCTTATCTTCCTGGTTTTGACCTCGTTCTCCAAAAAAAAACTCCATCTTGAAGGTAATTCAAAATAGAAGTTATCCACGTGTTCTCCTCCTCGATTTCCATCAACACTGGTTCCTCAAAACTTCGTCTATTCAAGGTTTCCATGAGCAGCTGTCTTTGAGATTGAATTCCCAAGTCTGAGGATGCAAGCTTACTTAGAGCATCCGCTTTTATAGTTATCTTCCCTTGGTACTCGTGTTAAAGTATGCGATCTGAAGCTCTTCAAAAGCTGTTTAACTATATCTAAGTACTTCTGCAAATTGCATTCTCTGACTTCATATTCCCCATCCACATGCTGGACCACTATCTGAGAATCGCTGTAAACTTCTAGATCCTCCACTTTCAGCTCCTTAGCCAACTGCTGTAATCTTTACCATCAGGACTGGTGAGTGTCACCCCAGCCCTGCTTACACCCAAATGCGAGGAACCTTCCACATACAACTTCCAAACCTTTTCCCTTTGAATCTTCTTCTCTCGAGCTTCATCTTCAAATTTGACTGGCTCCGAGATTTTCACTGTGAAATCTACTAGCATCTGACCCTTGATCGTAATTGTGGGCTGATACTGAATATCATGTTCTTCAAGCTCCACAGCCTATTTCATCATTCTCCCTGAAGCCCCCAGTTTTAATAGAATCTGTCTGATCGGGTGGTTGGTGAGCAATATTATCATACGCCCCTGAAAGTAAGAACACAACCTTTATGCTGTATGAACTAAAGCCTGAATCAATCTCTCGAGAGCAGTGTACCTAATCTCTGGCCCCTGCAAGGCTCGACTCATATAGTAAATGGGATGTTGCAGTCCATTTTCTCCTTTACCAATACTATAATGATTGCCAAAGTCGAGGAAGAAATGTACAAGAACAACGTCTCCCACCTTTCGGGTTTCATAAGGGTAGGTAACACCCGCAAATTCTCTTTCAACTGCTTGAATGCTTCTTCACACTTCTATGTTTACTCTACTTTCCTGGCTCTTTGAAGTACATAAAAAGGGTAGGTGTTTCTCTGCCCCCTTCGATAGGAACCTACTCAAAGCAGCCAAAGACCTGTAAGCTTTTGTGCCTCCTTCAATGTTTGCAGACTCCTCATTCTCATCAAAGCCTTTACTTTTTCTGGTGACATCGATACTCCTCTTAGATACCATAAATTCTAGAAATTTTCCATGCCCCACATCGATAACACATTTAGTTGGGTTTAACTTTAAGTTTGCCTCTTGAAGCCTCTCAAAGGTTTCCTCCAAATCCATCAAGAACTCCTCGTAACTCTTGCTCTTTACAACCATATCATCAACATAGATTTCTATATTCTTTCCAATCTGCTTTTTAAATAGCTTATCCACCAATCGCTGATAAGTTACCCCAACATTATTTAGCCAGATGGTATCTTCTTATATCGTTAAGTACCTATATCGGTGATAAACGATGTATTTTCCTTACCTTCCTCTACCATTAGTATCTAATGGTATCCCTTGTGAGCGTCAAAGAAAGCCAAGACCTGATATCCAGCAATAGATTCCACCAGCTTATCAATTGGTGGCCAGGGGTAACTATCCTTGGGGCAACATCTATTCAGATCAGTAAAATCTATGCACATTCGCCAAGCACCATCATGTTTTGGCACGATAACTGGATTGGCTAGCCACTTAGGATAAAATACCTCCTCGATGACATCTGCTTTTAACACCTCTCAACCTCCTCCTTGATAGCTTCAACCTTTTCCAGGGCAAATACTCTTCTTTTTTGCTTCACCAGTTTAATGGAGGGATCAATGTTTAATCTAAGTATTTCCAGGTTCGAGGGTACTCCCATGAGGTCAAAAGTATTCTAAGAAAAGACATCACTGTACTCCCCTAATACTTTGTTTAATCGCTCCTTAATCTCCCCAAACATCAATTTTCCAACAGCCACTGTCCCAAGACCTCGAATGAGCACTTGTACTGTATCCGCTGGGCCAACCTTCCAATGCACCAAAGCCACATTTCTTTGTTTTCTCACTTCCCTTAGTTCCATGAGATTGAAACTTCTAGTCACAGTCTGATCTCTTCGAATTGAAGCAATCCCCCTATCGGTTGGAAACTTCATCATCAAATGATCGGGCGACCATACAACTCGAGCCTAACACATCCATGACCTTCCAAGAATCACATTATAGGGTGAGTAGGCATCAATAACCGCAAAGTTACAATTTATCGTCACTCCCCTATCACCATCAGATACTTGAACTGACAAAGTTATTTCTCCCAAAGTAAATATGGGGTTCCCTGTGAAACCAGATAAGGGTGAGGTTGACTTCTTCAAATTACCACGACCTATATCCAGCTGATCAATACAATCAATAAACATTACTTCCACTCTACTTCCATCATCAATAAAAACCTTTTTCACTAAGAAGTTCCCATTCACCGTCGAGACCACCATGGGATCCGCATGTGGAGTTTGATTTGGAACTACATCGGCCTTCTAAAATGCATAGTCTCATCTGGAAGAAACCTCTTATGATGCGGCTCTCTTGTAGGAACCTTTCACACTTATGCTTTTATGACAGTATTCGAGGACCTCTCCCCTACGATTCCATTAATCACATTGATCACCCGGTGAATTGGAAGATTATCATCATTTCTATTTTCATGATTGTGGATTTCCTCTCTTCCTTCCTGTTTTCTATCTCAAATCCCTTGATCTCGAGGTGTCATGTCTCCTCATCCTCCATTATTGTGATAGTTCCTCTTGTATGGCTGCCATTCCTTTAATCATTCCTGGGCCTTGGTAGTCCTGTATGATTATTTTGGGGTCTAGGGCCTTGAAACTGTCCTTCCATTTCACTCCTTTTGATCTTCATCCTTAGTTATGCACAATCGTTTGTGTCATGACCATAATCTCTATGATGATTGCAATACAAATTTATTTCCCTTCTCACCCTCATGGCATGTGGCATGTTCTGCATAGGTGGAGGTGGCCGGAACATTCCTCTATGTATGCTCAGAATCAGGCATTGACAACATAAACGTATATCTCTCAAAGTTAGTATTAGTCATTTCCATCGGTTTCTTCCCTCGAGGGTCACCATTCCCTTCTGATTTCTCCACCAGAATTACTTTCTTCTTTCTAGTGGGCTCTTCTACCCTCGAATATTGCTCCACTCCCTCTTGATGTTTTTGCTATGTTCGAGGAGTATTTGTACTCAACTTCTTATATAGCTCCAAGTCATGCATCCCCAACAAGTATCCCTGAATTACCTCATTCTCTTTAGTATCCTTTGCCCCCAAGCTTTCATCCACATATCGGTGGTAAACGACTTCCATACTCTCTCCTAATTCCTGCTTAGTTTAATAAAGCTCCAACAAGGACTTTGTGAATTTCTTCTTCTGAGCATATTAACTTAACAAAGACCCAGTAAAGGCTTTATAGGAGTGCAAGGAACCCCTTGGTAGCTTGTTAAACCACTCCTTAGCTTTCCCTCGAAGGTAACTCCTAACCAACTTACGCATTAACCTTTCTTCAAAATCCCTCGAGTTCATCAGACTCAATAACGTTTGAATGAACTCTCGAGGATATGATTCTCAAAAATAAGTAGGAAGTCCTTCCGATGGCTTTAGATCCACAGGCCATCGGACCCCATTATCAACGAACTGAAAGGTGATCTAGCTGCTTGGCCCATTAGCCCAATCAACCCATCTAACTCCCTTTTCAATGAATCTCCAACATCTGTTGTCAATTCTTGCTGCTCTCCAACCAGATTCAACCCTCGTTCGTTTCCCCCAAACTGCATTGGGTACACAGGTTGGGTGCCTATATACATAGAATTTGCCCAAGACTGCATAACTCCTGGATAGATTGGCAATTTCCAATAAGGGTTGTAAGGCCCTTGATTGGCTATTACATTATGTAGCCTTATATTTCCATATTCCTGAATCCCCTGAGAAGTCAACATTACGTATTCTGACTCAGTCCCTAGGAGAGTGACCGTCGAGGTTATCGGGGGTATCAAATACACTATCACATGCGAGTAATCTGGGAAAGAAGGATGAGGTCGTCCCTGCAATGTCTTTTATGCATATTCTGGGTAGGGGTAAGCTATCATGGGCTGAGATACTAATATTGAAGTTAATCCCATAGATATTCACATCTCTCGAGATACTCATAGACCCCGAGGAGGGGAATAACTCGATATCTTGTTGCAGCCAACATCTGCGCCACCTGTCAAGTCCTGTTGCGATCCAATCATTCCCATACTCTGATTCCCCTGGATAGTTCGTTCATACGCCTCAATATAGGAATCACCAAAAATATCTGTGAACTGCCCATCTTTGTCATCGAGTACATCAGTTGGTATGCTCTGGACAGGGCTTGTATTCCCAACTCCCTGCTCTATGTTAACTTCCAGGCGTCTCAATGGTCCTGCTACATCCGTTCGAGGAACTTCAACAGATTGCAGATCAGGCCCACTTGAGACCTGTATCCTCTCGTGCTCAGCGGTCGAGACATGCATCGTCCCCGACTCAACCACCTGCTACTTGAACTTCATTAGGATCGACACCCTGCAATTCCTGGGGATTGACCATATCACTTCTCCTCGACTAAACTTCGTCGCCTGCTCCCGTTTCTTTTAATCTCAATCTCTCACTCCTTCGAGTAATCGTAGACATAAACCAAGGAATTCAAATCTGACTCAATCGGTCCCACCGGGCGTGCTAATTGATGTGTCTCGAAACTGAATGGATAGCGCGCTCGAGCTCTTTGATTGTAACCTTCAAACTCTGGGGGATCCTAGGGGAAATCCTTTGAAGGTTAAGTTAGCAAAGTGTATTATCATCTTATCAATACTTAATGAAAATTGAAAATGAATACGTACCTGGTATTTATACTGTATTACCTTAGCAATATTTTACCCTCAATATAACTCTTAATTATCCAATAAATACGGTATTAATTATTACCGTTTACCTATTTGGGCCAATTAATACAGGCCTATTATATGACTTGGGCTCAGTCTTCATCAAATCATTAGTTTAAAAAACCATAAATTTTATAATAATTAATTTTATGTAATTTTAAATATTATTGATTAAATATATGCACAGAACATCGAGAAAATTGTGACATTTTTAGTAGGATGTGGGAAGTACAAGAATTCGAATTTATAATATCTCATCATGTAGGAAATATTGGTATTAATTTGAACTGTTAAATGAATGGTTGTATTGATGACGACTTTCTCCATATTTCTTTTTCTCTCTCTACCAATATAGAGAACCAAATTTCAATTTTATCAAAATCTCCATTTTGGAGAACCATATGGAGAATATGTTGGAACAAAGACTTTGTCTAAAATCTCTAAAAACAATGAAAATCTTTATTATAGAGAATCTGTTGCACTTTCTCTTAGTGGTCAAAGAGGTGCAAGTAGCCACTTCTTCCAATTTTAAACAATGGGTCCATTTGACCGCAAAATTTTTAAGACATGTTTGATCATTTATAACTTTAATTGCATACAATAATGGACATAATTGTGGATGTCTTTAGATTATCCATAACTATAGTTTTTTAAAAGTAAAATTTTATATTCTATTATTACATGCAATTAAAGTTATCAATGATCAAACATATATTAAATTTTCTTTTAGAAATATCATTGTTAAAAGATCAGAGAGAGTGTATATTAGTTTGAAGGCAACTTTTTCTTCTTTCATTCAATTTCTAAAAGTTATGTTAATCCGAGAGTTTTGGTCATTTGAGTATTTGATGACCTTGATCGATATTGACTTCTAAAAAATAGGGATGATAAAGGGGTGGAGTGGGTGCTAATTATGGTCTTTCTATACTCATTTTTATCTAAAATTTTCATACTCCCTCTGTCCCATCATAAGCTGCAATTGTACTATTTATTTTGTTAAAATTAACTAATTTAAACTATAAAATTATATTGATATGTAAGTGAGGATATTATTATGTGCATAGTGTTAGATTTGTTTTATGTCTATTTTCAGAATATTAACTTTTTTATAATTTTTAATCGTACATAATTAAAGATATTAATGATCAAATATTTTTTGAGTCAACTGTCAAAAGTCAAAGTGTGCAGCTTATGGTGAGACGGATGAAGTACTCATCTTAGTCCAATCACCTACAACTGGTACAAAATTAACATCCTATAGGGTATTATATAATATTCATCCATGTACCATCATCCACTTAGAGCTCTCTACCCACTAAAAATCCGTTGTACTCACCCACATATATCTCTAAAAAAACCCAAAATTCACTTTAATACAATAATTTAAATATTAAAATTTAATAAGTATATACATGAAGATATTATAGGTAAGATATATGCATTATGGATAAAATAACAATTTATTATATATTAAATAAAGGGGTATATAACGGTTTAGTGTGACGGGACAAGGATGAGGCATGTCCACACCCAGCCCATTCCCTATAACATGTATTATTTTCAAGCTCATACGGTCATACCCACCCCGACTCCTTTAAAAAACTTCCATCAATGGAGCGAATGCAAAACTCCACCAAAATCTACCCCACTATAGCTCGCGACAGTTTGAGAGTATTTTGACACTTGTAGAAATTTTTAGACTACTTCCTCTGGTCTCAAAATATTGGCACCAAATGATGGGCACAATTTTTTAAAAAAGTAAAATGAGTGAAGAAAATTGTAGTAAAAGAGTAAAAAATAAATTTATTAGATGAAAATAATCTAAGATTTACTAAAAGAGCAAGGTGTCAAAGACCATATATATATATATATATATATATATGGGATATATACCAATATAACCCTACCTACTTGACATAAGTGTCAATATAACCCTCAGATAATTTTTAGTGCAAAA
>JAULKM010000318.1:0-15482 GCA_032355605.1 Rubia tinctorum
AAAATTCACAGCATCAAAATAACAAAAGGTTATCAGTGATCACATTCACAAGAACCTATTAGCATATTCATACCAATCATATTCACAAAATAAACTCATTCATAAAAATTCTCAAAAATTTGCACATTCTCAAAAATAACAAATTTAAACCATAGAGCAATTCAATAGCAAATGGGTGAAGAATTGTACCAATTAGACGATCGGGATTATGAATGAGATGAACCCAAAAAAATGCTCTAGTTCAAAACACCCTAGAAATTGTAGGGTTTCAGAATCTAGGATGGAAATCTAAGATGTGAATTGGATTGTGGATTGATTGGGGATAAATTGGCCAGTTCAAAGGACGTTTTTCGGCCAAAATTAGTGGCTAGGGGTGGAGCGTGGTGGCGCAGCGGTGGAGAAGTGGTGGAGAAGAGGTGGAGAAGAGGAAGGGGTTGAAAATATGATGGGTTTGCCCGTCAGAATTTTATATATAGGCTCAGTGTCGCAAGTCGCGACAAGCGCATCGCGAGTCGCGACAGGCGCATCGCGAGTCGCGACAGGCGCATCGCGAGTCGCGACAGGCGCAGTGCGAGTCGCGATGCTGGGCTTAAAATAATATGAACAATCAGCCTCTATTGAAATCGCGATGTGACTGTCGCAGCTCGCGATGGGTATGTCACGAGCGTGAAAATATGGACCTGGGAGTTGCAAAATGGCCAGATTCTTCTGATTTCTGTCGAGATCGCGAGTCGCGACTGGCGATACCTCTATCGAGATCGCAAATGTTTGGACCTGGAAGTTGAAAATTTGGGAATTCTTACCTGGTTTCCATCATTATCGCGACAGTGTTGTCGCGACTCACGATGGGCTGTCGAGACTCGCGACGGGTTTAGTCGCGATCCCAAATGACATGGTCTCCCACTCAAAACATATTCCAAAAATTATCTACTTTCCAAGCCTTTCTTCACTTCTCAATTACTTCTTGCTCTATTCAACTTCCTGCAAAATCATATCAAAACACACCTGTGAAAAGAATACGGCAAAATCAAAAAGAAAATAAAGACAAAACTGAGATTGAAACACAATCAATGGAAAATCAAGAATGAATCTCCGGCTAATCAAAACCAAGTTTATTTAACGTCGTCTACATGACTTACCTCCCTTCTCAGAGTTTATTCACAAACCGGATCAAGAATATCAACATTTTCCCCTTTTTCGGTACAAAACTCTCATGGTACATTTTCGAACATTGCCCATTCAACTTGAAGGAGTTAGACTCAGATCTATCTAAGACTTCCACCGCACCATGCGGAAAAACTTTTACTACTTCAAAAGGGCCAATCCATCGCGACCTCAATTTACCAGGAAATAGGCGAATACAAGATTGGAATATGAGGACTTTTTTACCTACGTCAAACTCCTTCCTATTTATCATTTTGTCATGCAAGTCTTCGTATTTTCCTTGTAGATCTCTGCGTTATCATATGATTCCCTTCTTATTTCCTCCAGTTCCTACAATTGCAGCTTTCTATGCAAAGCGGCCTCATCTAAGTCAAGGTTGAGTTTCTTGACTGCGCAATAGAATTTATGCTCTATTTTAACCAGCAAATGACATGACTTCCCAAAGATTAACCAATATGGTGACATACTAATTGGTGTCTTGTACGCCATCTTATATGCCCACAAGGCATCATTCAGCCAAGAATTCCAATCCTTCCGGTTAGGATTAACCATTTTTTGAAGAATGGGCTTGATTTCCCGATTGGAAACTTTGGCTTGGCCATTGGTTTATGGGTGATAGGCGTTGGATGTCTTGTGTATGACACCATACTTCTTCAAAAGTGCCTCGATTGTTCGTTTGCTAAAATGGGTGCCACTGTCATTAATCAAGGCTCGAGGGATCCCAAATCTAGAGAAGATTTTATCTTTCAAGAAATTTGCAACCACTTTAGAATCATCAGCCTTAGTCGGTTTTTCTTCAACCCACTTTGACACATAATGAACAACAAGAAGAATATATGTAAAGCCACACGAGTTAGGGAAAGGTCTCATAAAATCAATGGCCCACACATAAAAAATTTCACAATACAGTATGAGTTTCTGAGGCATCTCCTTTATGGATGAAATATTTCCTATTCTCTGATAGTTATCACAAGCTTTACAAAAAGTGTATGCATGTTTATTCAAAGTAGGCCAATCAAAGCCGCTTTCTAAAACTTTCTTAGAGGTTCTCTTTGCTCGAAAATGACCGCCACATGCATATGAATGACAAAAAGAAAGGATTGAATGCACTTCACTATCTGGGATGCATCTCCTAAATACTTGATCAGCACAATGTTTCCACAAAAAAGGATCAGCTCACACATAATGCTTAGCATCACTTTTCAGCTTATCTTTTTGAGCTTTAGTAAAACGAGGAGGAAACTTACCAGAAACAAGAAGATTTACAATGTCGGCATACACAGAGGGAGTTTCCCGATTGAGAACAATTGTTCATTGGGAAACTCCTCTCGTACATGATCCATCTCTAGTGACCTTACCTCAGTTTTTTGGTATGGAACTATCCGGCTAAAATGATCGGCCACAAGGTTCTCCATACCCTTCTTGTCTCTGACCTCCAAGTCAAACTCGCTCAACAGCAAAATCCACCTAATCAATCTTAACTTGGCCTCTTTATTTGTCATGAAGTGACGAATCGCTGCATGGTCAGTGTACACAATAACTTTGGTACCGAGCAAATAAGATCAAAACTTTTCTAAAGAGAATACCACCGCTAGAAATTTCTTTTTTGTGGTGGAGTAGTTCCTTTGGGCCTCGTTGAGAGTCATGGATGCATAGTGGATGGCATGAGGTGCTCTGCCCACTCTTTGACCATGCACCGCTCCGATGACATAATCACTTGCACCGCACATGATCTCAAAAGGCATGGACCAATCGGGGGGTTGAATGATAGGGGCCAAAACTAACCTTTTTTCAACAAATTAAAGCCCATTTACAACCCTCATCCACAAAAAATTCCACCTCATTTTGCAACAATTTTCACAAAGGAGATGCAATTTTGGAAAAGTCCTTGATGAACCGGCGGTAGAATCCTGCATGCTTAAGAAAAGAACGCACTTCGCACACATTAGTAGGATAAGGCAAAGTTTGAATTATATGTATCTCTGCTTTGTCCACCTCAATACCCTTAGAGGAGACAATGTGGCCTAAGACAATGCCTTTTTCTACCATGGAATGACATTTCTCGGAATTTAACATAAGATTAGTATCAATGCAACGCTTAAGAACTTGTGCTAAACTTGCTAAACAATTGTCAAAAGAATTACCATGAACGGTGAAATCATCCATGAACACCTCAACAAAATTTTCAACAAATTTAGAGAAAATGCTTACCATACACCGTTCGAAAGTAGCAGCGACATTACATAACCCAAAAGGCATACGCCGGTAAGTAAACGTACCAAAGGGCCTCCTCCAGAGCTATGGCCACTTGAAAATACACCGAGTACCCATCCAAGAAGAAATAATATGGATTATTCGCGAGCCTCTCGAACATTTGATCAATGAATGGCAAAGGGAAGTGATCCTTCCGGGTTACCGCATTTAGCCTCCAGTAGTCAATGTAAACTCGTCACTCATTTTGGACACGAGTGGGCACCATTTAACCTTTCTCATTATCAAGTACCGTCACTCCACTCTTCTTTGGCACCACTTGAGTTGGGCTCACCCATTTACTATTTGAGATCAGATAAATCATCCCCGCTTGAACAATTTGAGGATCTCCGCCTTTACCACCTCTATCATAGGTGGATTTAAACGATGTTAGGGTTGTCACACAGGTTTTGCATCATCTTCTAACAAGATTCAGTGCATGAAATTGGATGGATTTATACCTTTGATATCGGACATAGTCCATCCAATTACTTCCTTGTTTTCCCGCAAAACCACCATAAGCTTCTCTTCTTGCTTTTGGGTAAGTTTACTCGAAATGATAACCAAGAGTGTTTCCTCTCCCCCAAGAAATGCATACTTGAGGTCACTTGGCAAAGGTTTAAGAGTTTTGGTTTCTTGGATTCCTCTAAGGATAGAGGGGTAGGGTTCAAACTTATCTTTTGAAGATCATTCAAGTCCTTAAAGCTTTCCTTCAAGTTAGTGCTCATAGAATACACATCGTATACATCTTTACTATTACATTCTAAAGCAACTAATAAGGAATCATCACCACTTAATTTAAAAACATCTAGCACAATATCATCAATAACATCTAAAACATGGCAAGAATATTCTTCATTAGGATACTTCATAGAGTCATTTATGTTAAAATATATTTTAATTCCATCTAATTCCATGTTGAGGGTACCATTATGCACATCAATCATTGTCCTAGAAGTTTTCAAAAATTGCTCCCCAAAATAATTGGAGCGGCATGTTTATCATGCTCCATATCGATGACATAAAAATCCACCGGTATATTAAGGAATCTACCTTAACCAACACATCCTTGACAATACCTTTAGGGTATGCACTAGAACGATCGGCTAATTGGATAACCACCCGAGTTTTATGTAAAGTACACAAATTTAGGCTTTCATATAAAGAGTAAGGAATCTCATTTATGGATGCACCTAGATCAAGCATGGCTTTTTCAAAGTGTGTGTTTCCTATTTTGCAAGGGATGGTGAATATACCAGGATCACTACATTTAGAGGGTACCTCCCTTTTAAAAAAAACAAAGACATACTCATTTTTTTCTTTCTTTAGCTTATTTTTTGCCATTTTCTTTCTATTCGCAACACATAATTCCTTAAGAAGTGTAGCATAACTAGGAATTTGTTTGATGGAATTTAAAAGAGGAATATTTACCCCACATCTATGAAAGACTTCGTAAATGTCCTTGTTGTCTTCCTTCCTCCGTTTGTCTTTCAAAGCCTCCGAAAATGGCGGTTCTGGTATTTATGGAGGGATCTCCAACATCTTTGCCTTCTTGTGAGGAGGGGATGATGGATTGGTAATGGATGTTGATTGGTTGATGGTGATCTCCACTTCCTTCTCCTTTCCCTTCCACACTTTGTCTTTGGCCACTTACTCGACCTCTTCCTCCACTTCCTTCTCAAACACTTCAACCACTATGGGTCCATTTTCAATGATTTCATCCTCCCGAGATGTGCCAACCTCCTTACCACTTCTCAAAGAGATAGCACTCGCATTTTGTCGAGGGTTAAGCTCTAGTTGAGAAGGAAGTCTTCCTGAATCTCTTGCCTCCATTCAATTAAAGATTTGAGCCATTTGGCTCACTTGAGTCTCTAGGCTTTTGATGCTAGATTCGATCTTCTCTTGGTGTTTCTCGGCCTTATCCGAACATATGGTCAATTTCCCAATGGCTTGCATGATCTCCTCCTTTGACATCCTTGAACTTTCACCTTGGTTGTGAGGCTTATCACTAAGCCTTTGGTATTGATATGGTGGTGGCCAATATTGTTATTGAGAAGGGCGTTAAGATTGAACATTTTGGCCCCTTGTACATTTCCATAACGAAGATTTAGGTGGACTTGGTTGGCCACATTGTAAGGTCGGTTTTAGTAGCCTTCACTTTTTTGGTAGCCTTGATATCCTTGGTACCCATGATTTTGGTACCCTAGCCTCCTTGATATCCCATAGCACTCATTTCCTCCAAATAATCATCTTGCAAAATATGACATGAGTCTGTAGGTTGCGGACAAGAGCCAATGTCACATGGTGTTTTGCTCCGGATTGTGTCATCAACACCTTGACCATGGGGGTGAGAGTCGACACTTGATCTTCAAGCTTTCCGTTGGAAGAAACACTTGCATTGTTGGTATTTTTCCTTCTCAAATCGCCAATCGAGCTAAAATTTATCGACTCTTTGCCTAGCTCCTCGTAGACCTCTATAGCTTCCCTAGAGGACTTGTTCCCAAGAGAACCATTACTAGCTCCCCTCACTAGCCTTTGATATTGATCAAGAAGACCATTATAGAAACAGTAGACCAAATCCCCATCTGAATAGCCATGATATGGACAACTAGCAAGAAGCTTCTTCAACCTTTCCTAAAAGTCATAGAATGAATCCTTGTGCCATAGGAAGATGCTGCTTATATCCATCTTTAAGATGGCCGATTTTAAAGCTGGGAAATATTTTGAGAGAAACTTCTTCTTCAAATCATCCATGGGGTGATGCTCCCGGGTGGAAGATAATGGAGCCAATTACTTACGGCATCTCGCAATGAGAATGGGAAGTCCTTCAACATGTATAGCTCCTCATTTAGTGCTTCAGGAAGCATCCCACTACAAACCATGTAAAAATCAAGGAGGTGTTTGTTAGGATATTCCCCTTCCCTACCAAGAGAGGAAGGTAGCAAGTGTATCAGTCTAAAATTCAACTTGAAATGCCCATTACCTCCAACTGCCGGATATGTGATGCACATAGGTTGGTGCTCTAGATTGGGAACCATTGCCTCCCACTCAATGGGATTTTCCTCCAATTGTGAGGGTGTTGAGGTTCTCCTCCCAGAATGTCTTCTTCATGTTCCTCTTGATGATCCATAGAGGTTGAAGTTTCCACAAAATGGTAACTAGGAGGGTTGTTATTCACACTTTCCAAAGGAATCCTCCTTAACCTTTTCAAGTTTAACTCTAACTCGGGGTCGTAGTGTAGGGGTTCATGTGAAGAGGATTGA
Source organism: Rubia tinctorum (assembly GCA_032355605.1). NCBI lineage: Eukaryota > Viridiplantae > Streptophyta > Magnoliopsida > Gentianales > Rubiaceae > Rubia > Rubia tinctorum. The sequence continues at coordinate 6,678 of JAULKM010000318.1, forward strand.
GTACGAACCATACACCAAGAACTCAAACAATACATTTCCAAGCCAAACAAAGATCAATTAAAAATCAAATAAAAGTAAACAAACAAATATTCACAACTAGCACATACCCATACATAATATGCTCAAACACTTAACAATATAAGCCTCTTCACAGGAAGCGGCGCCAAAATTTGGGAGTTCATTGTCGTACCTCTCAAAGATACAATTTATAAGCCCTAAATGTTTCCTAAATACAATTAAGCAGATAGCGGCAAATCGGGGTCGTCCACAAAAAAGAGGGATTTTTCTAAGGGTTTTCACATATAAAGGTGAATATTACGTTAGAGATAAAGATATGCATATATACAAAAGCTTGTAAAGAGGGGGGTTTTTTGGGTTGGTTTTTCTAAGTTATCAATTTAAAGGTAGTCAACTAACAAGAAATGTAAATCTTCTAAATATGCAATAACAACTAAGAATAGTTTAAACTCAAATTACGGGACCTTGGGCACAATTCATTTCTACTTCCAAATCTCTTATTTGTTATTGAACATACAACCTATTCAATACTTTTACAACTTGTTGTGAAGATAAATCTTCTATTGCCCTTTGATAGTAGTTTACAAGAGTGAATTCGACATCTCTCACTAAACCTCACTAATGATACCTTTAGTCGATCAATGCCTAAAATTATCCCATTGATGGTATTAAGAACGAAGAATCAACAAGCTTGGTAACACTTATAAACACTACATCGTGAACGTTCAATTTATGCATTTACACAAGATTAGTCAAGAACGTTCAATGTTCATAAACTTCTCCTATTTGATACACACAAAAAACATGATAAAGAATTCAACATTATCACATTTATCTAGCATTCATCAAACATGAACCATATTAGAAGCTTAAAATCATGCCTTGGTATTTCATATCAAAAGAAAGAAGAATTTTTATTTTCTCCCAACCCTAACAAGTATTCATACAAGCATTTCATATACTCAAATTTCCAACACTATTAATGTATTCAACAACCAAATTCAAGAACAATAAATACACAATAGCAAAGCATTAAATAGCTTCATACAAAGTTCTCAAGACATGGTCTTGGAAGTCTTAATCAATTGATCCCAAGACTAAGTTTAGCTACTAGAATCCATACTAAACAACAATAGTAATTCAAACATAAAATAAAAAAGAAAGCGAGATGAAAATGGTAGAAAATTATGGTTTTATGGCTAATAAATTGAGGGAGAAAGGTTGCTGGAAAAGAGAGGGGATAAGAGAGTATTTATAGTGCAAAATGACCAAAAGGATATTTAGGCAGAGGGCCGTCGCAACTCGCGATTGGCAGAGTAAGCTTCCCTCAAATGTTGTCTCCTCCTCCCTTCTTCCGGTCTTCAAGGTCTTCGTTGTCTTCAAAATGTAGTATTCACGGTCTTCAATTCTTCTAACGATTGCCTCGTCTCATAAAATCCGAATTAAAAGTGTAAGAGCGCTAAAGTCGCTCTTAACTCTAGTAATAGAATTCCAAGGTAAAATGGAGCATCCAAAGAACCAAAGCATACCAAAATGAGTACAAAATATCATAAAATCATCGTATAATATAGACATATTAGTGGTCAAGGGATTGAATGTAAACATTTGGGGTCATTATGTAAATTTTACAAAGTTTACAAATACGTATAAATTTAATGTTTTCAGGATAGGGGTTCCTTGAAATTAATTAGGAACCCTTAAGTTAAAGTCTATTAAAATCAGGAAAAGAATAAATTTTCAAATTAGAGCATTAAAAATATGGGGGCGTTAATGTGAGAATCAAATAATTATTGATAAGGATGCATAACATATATGCACTGGCATTATTGAGCATGTACCGATGTAAACATTCAACTTTTTTGGCGGAAGAAAATTGAAATTTTATTTTTTGTTTAAAATAAATGCAGGAAATTATTTACAACAGTATTCATCTCAATAGAACCGATGTTTCTACTGATACTTGTTACTAAGAAAATATTTTTTGACATTGCTCTCTGGTTGAATTGAAATTCCACAAAATTGATTTAAAACACTTGCGAGCAGCTTCTTTTTATTTCATTTGCAGTGGCATTTATATTTTTTGCACCGGTATACATGTCGGTGCTCGGGAATTAGAAAATATTTTTTAAGATTCCTCCCTGGTTGTTCTTCTTTTGCAAATTATTGAATTAAAGCAGTTGTGTGCACCTGCTTTCAATAAATTTACACTGGTATTTCCTGCTTATTACACCGGTTATATTATCGGTGCTAAGGACTTAACGAAAATTTTACAACATTGCTCTCACGGTGCTAAAATTTGATTTAAAGCAACTGCGCGCAACTGCTTTACCAGTATTAACTAATTTACTGGTGTACAAAACACGACTATTTTTTTAAAAAAATAAAAAGTTTAAACACTAAAAGCTCAAAATTACTGCCCACGATGTCCCATCCCAACCTTTCTTCATCTGCTCTGAAATTAAACCATCATAAACTCCTCATCAATCACCATAACCTCTCAGAACTCCTCAACCCTATCCATTAATTGCTATAAAAGGTGGAAGAGTATACCATCTTTCATAACCATTCATCCCATAGAAGCCCCTTTCTTGTGGAGTGAAACTTTGCAGATTCAAGTGCACAAACTTCACCATACTCGCTGCATCTCACAAGGTTTTTCAACTTGGTATAGTTTACAATGCTATGACATCTGAAGTTATAAATTGAAGCAATACTATTTTCATGCTCAACACATATTTGACAAAATGACTCAATGAGAGAAAACCTTTTTTATTTAAATTTTTTTTTACAAGAACCATGTTTGACGAAAGATGATGTTGTATGGTAATCTTATGCTTCTTTTGTGGAATACGATAATTGGAGAAATTTATTAGGGTATTATTTGTTTCCTTTGTTTTGGTTAAGAGGTGTTCAACTACGTCGGTGGTGTTGTAGTTCAGGGCCGTTCTATGGCTACCTAGGTGTTATATCTAGGGTGTTTGTTCGTGTCGAAGGGATTGCGTGACTGAACTTTTAGGAATGATTTTATGGCTTCTAAGAATGGTTGTACGAGCAAAGTTTTTGAAATTCTTGTATGACTTTTTGGAATGCATGTGAGTTAAATTTTTGGCATTGTGTGAGTCAACATGTTTCTCATTTATGTTATATGAGTAGCTCACATATGTATGGCTCATATTATGTTATATATTTCACTTTAATTTTTAGCATGTATATTATTTAAGTTTTATGAGTAGCTCACATCAGTATGGCTCATATTATGTCATATGTTTGACTTTACTTTTTGGAATAGTTGTATGACTTTAAATCTTGTAGATGCCTCCAAAACATGAAAAACTAACCACGAAGAATAAGCGACAAGCACCACAGAAGAAAATTGTTACACTACCTGAGGAAGACATAGGAGAACAAGAACAACCAACCAAAAGGATTCCAATGAATATCCGGTTTGAAAATTAGGGAACACTTCAACATGAACCAATAAAGTAAGAAAATGTTGAGGGAGATGAAGACATTTGATCGGAGGACGAACCCAAAAGTTCCAAGGGAGATGCAAAGAGATCCTTCAAGGGGAGGAAAGTGGATAAAGAGGACACTTACTTATCCAAGGTGGGAGGTGAACATGGTGAGGAATTTGACAAGTTCGAGATAAAAAGTTTGTTCAGGCAGCGTGGAAAAGTGACTTGTTAGTCCATCATGCTTGCGAAGGAGACAATCGTGTTCGAGTTTCTTTCTAGTTCCATGGGAAAGAGGTGGTTTGTACGAAGAATTGGATGGTATGGACGACCTATGGGAATTACGCATTATGGCGCCGTGTCAAATTTGGTTCATGGGAACACTGGAGCGATATCCCCGACAATGTAAAAGAAGAGTCGTGAAACGATGTATTGGTATGATCTTTGATTAACTTTTGACCCTTTCCTTCTTTATTTCTCCCATTATGAACACATGAAGCTTCAATATTGAGAATACATTGACCGAATTTCAATTGGAAATGTTAAAGAAAGATGTGTACAAGAAGGAAAGAGACCAACATAGGAACCGGAAGACAAAGGTGGCGAACAAATACATACATGACGTAAACAGTGGACTTAACAAATCGAAGATCAAACCATGGCAGAAGTATATATATATATGGATGAGGAGGAATGAAATTTATTTGAGAGAAGGAGCCTGACAGATGAATTCCAGGTATTATTTACAAAAAATAGAATAGGAAGCTATCAGTATATGATTATTGGATTACTATCTTGATTATTAATTTTGATGCTAACCCAATCCCTCCTCTTAGGAAATTCGAAAGAAGGCAACTGAATATGTGACAGGAAAGGAGTTCACCCACCACACTGGGAGGAAAGTGAATCTAGAAGTCATAGACAGACTTTCTAAGAAGCTTAAAGAAAAGGAGATGAAGAAGTTGTCCGATCAGGGATTCATTGAGAAGGATATTGAGAAGTAATTGGACAATAAGGAATTCAAACCGAACAGATCGCTTGTTTACCTGGAGGGCAACAAGGAAAATGAGGGAAGTACACCTCGAATAAGGTCCAGAGAATTGTTGCGTACGTCGTAAGTTCTTTTAATTTCTTCGACATTGACAAAATCTAACATTTGTTTCTACCTTTTTTCATTCATAAATTTGCATTTCCTTTACGACACATTTGAGAATGAAAAAGGAGAATGATCGAGGGACATTGGTATTGCAGCAGGGTGAGGGCATTCCCATTAAGGCTAAAAGCAAGAAGGATCACAATGGCAGGTATAGGGGGACTCAGACTGGGCTACCCATATAATTGGCGGTGCCTTATCTCTGTCGTAGAAAGTACGATAGAAGTTCCTCGAGCAAGCCAACACCACAGAAGAAAGCATCGAATGATCAACAGATCATTAAGGCCATGGTGTCATATCTTGAGCAACTAGTCAAGGGATTTGTAGCTTCTGATAATGTACAAGTCCCGGAATGCCTTGATGATCCAAAGAAGTTCATCAAAAAATCCATGAAGGACTTCCCTGCAGCTACGTCAAAGTAAGGTGGAGAGCCAGCGATAGAGAAGGGGATGAGGAGGTATGCCTACATAAATAAATCTACTTTCTTCTTAATTAATTTTACATCTTCAATTCTTTAATATGAAGTTAACATTTTCCGCAAAAATCTAAATTGCAAGATGGAGAAGATGTTACTTTGTACATCAAAGATGTTACTTTGTACATCAAAGATGTTACTTTGTACATCAAAGATGTTTTCAGTAAGAAGCACATAGGTTGCAACAAATCCCTCGTCGTCAGCATAGCCAACAAAGAGGTGTGGCTTGCGTTAGAGTTTGCAAGCCAGTCTACCATCCTAGGGTTGGATTGCCCTCAATAGACCACCAATTCGACAACGTTGGAGAGGCATTGGATAGCGTGGTCGATTGGCCCATCTCTACGATAGGCAAGGGAGACGAGCAACCTAGTGAAAAAGATCTGAAAGATGACTACAACTAATTGGGCGACGACATTGCTGATATTCAGATTCTCACCGATGATGAGGTAAATTATTGTAAAACTTTCTATATCATTTTCATAAAAAATAGAATCACACGTACTGTTTCCTAAAAATGTGTTTTTAGTACAAAATTACTTTCATTGATAACTTTTCAAAACTGAAAATTTACACACTCCTCCCATATTTAGCTAGTATAAACCTTACACAATTTCCCCTTAGCTTTGGATATCCCAAGCTCTATAAACCATACATTCAATGATCCTATCAAAAATATATTTGTTCATCTTCTCCTTACCAAAACTTCTCTCATTCCTCCAACTCTATAAGGCATACACTGTCTCAAAAATAGCTATTTTTAAAATATGCACCCTATAGCCGTTACCCTTTCATTTTCTTATCAGCCAATTCTTTTCATCATCCCATCCTTCCGATTCTCGCTTCCATTTCATCCATTCCAGAATTCGGTTTCATATCACCTTCAATTTAACACATTCAAAGAAAAGATGCTGTAAAATTTCATCATTGCCACATAAAATGCATCCTCCTTAAACCTTCAAGCAAAATTTCTCCAACCTTTCTTTCGTTGGCAATCTGGTATAATAGCACATCTATAGAATAAACAAGGCCCTCGGCCTAGCTTTGTTTGTTTTGCAAATATTTCTCCAAGCCACGAACTCCCTTTCACTCCTTAGAGCTCTATAAATATCCCCAGTGCAGAATTTCTCCTTCTCCTTCATCCTCTGCCATATTTCCATCCCATAGACTATACTCCTACATTTCCCAATTCTTTTTAGAATCCATGAGCTATCATTTGGGATCTTTAATTTCATGAAATCTCAACCCTTTATGTAGTAAGAGTGAATCCACCTGATCCACATCCGGTCCGTCTTCTTACTAAGATTCCAAAGAGTTTTGATCAGGAATGCTTCATTCCATTCAGATAGTGCAATCAGATTCAAACCACCATGTTTCACCAGCGAGCAGATTTTCTCCCAAGAAATTGGAGATTTCTTAGTGATAAACTCACTGCCACTCTATAGATATGATCGACAAATAGCCTCCAAATGTTTCAACACTGCTTTTGGAAGGGGAAACACCTGCATCCAATAACCTGCGACAACAAACAGTACGCTTTTGATCAATTGCATTTGACTTGTGTAACTAAGCAGTCGTGCACTCCAGTGTTTTATCCTGCTCGTCATCTTGTCTATAAGGGGTTGCTGTATCGGTACTGACAGTCTTCTACTCATCAAAAGAATGCCTAGATATTTAAAGGGTAACTTACTCTCATCAGACCCTGCTATCAGTAAGATTTCCTTCTTCAATTCCTCCCCCCAGCCTTCAAAGAAAACCTTACATTTGGCTTGATTAACATTCATTCCTGTGGATTTTGTAAACACCTGAAAAACACTCATCAATCCTTCAACAGATTTTACATCAGCAACAGGTCAACAACAAAGCTCAGATTAACAATTTTCAAACTTTCACATCTGAAATGATACTTAAAATCATAGTTTCCTTCCAGTTTCTTCCAACATCTATACGTGTATTCCATTATCAATACAAACAATAATGGAGATAAGGGGGTCCTCCTGTATCAACCCTCTTCTCACCTGTATGAAATTAGTTGGGTATCCATTTATCATGTATTTATAATTTACAGTCCTCACACATCTCATGATCTAGCTTATAAACATACCTGGAAATCCCAGCTCAATCCATACTACTTCAAGAGTCTTTCACTCCATCGTATCATAGGCTTTTTGTAGATCAATTTGTATCATACATCTCTTACCTCCTGCCTTCTTATTATATCCTCGTATAATTTCATAGGCTATCATCACATGATCATGAATGTTGTGTCCATGTAAAAATGCCTCCTAATTATCATGTACAATCTCTCCTATGACACCACCCAACTTAATTGTCAGCATGTTTTATGTGATCTTGTAAAATGACGTACATCAGGATATAGGTTACAGATCACCTACTTTCCTTACTATTTGATTCTTTGTTATCAAAGTAAGAAGAGTACTCTGCATTGCCTTATACCCTCCATTCTTCAAAAAAAATCCTCCATAGCCTTCATCATATCACCTTTTATCACTCCCCCATTTACCTTAAAAATTTTGCACTGAACCCATCGTTTCCCGGAGGTTTTTGACCTCCAATCCCCTTTAGAGGAAACCAAACCTCCATTTTAGTATTCCTTGCTATTAGTTTCCTCCTCCCTTCATTGTTTACTGATTTCCCACTTTGCATAGCTTCAATATCTATCCCTTCCAATCTATCTGTATTTTTTCCAATCAGATATTCATAGAATTTTAACACTTCAGCTTCCATGCCATTCTGATTTGTTATTTGAGTTCGATCTTCTTTCTTCAGTTTCAAAATCCCCAGCAAATTATTTTTCATCTTCACTGAAGAATGAAAATATGCATTGTTTGCATCTCCCAGCCTTAACCAACCCACCTTAACCTTTTGTTTTGCTATTTTTCATCTATTTCACTCCACTTCATTAGTTTTTTGGTGCATTTTACCAGTTTCAAAATTCTTTCTCTATCCAGTCTGTGGCAGCTTATCTCCTGTTGTGCTTCTGATAGTTCATGTCTCACCCTCTCAATACTATTTTGATCCCTGATAGCTTTTTTGTACAACCTCCCAGAACTGGTTGAATTCTCAGCTATTTCCTCTAAACAATATACATTGGTATGCCCCTGATTTCTGCCTTCAAAATTTGCCTGATCATCTTCAGAACTTTCACATTTTCCAGCAAATAGTTATAAAACTTGAACTGTTTTTTTCTTTTGGTTTTCTCTTCATACACCTTAATCCTGAGAATGGAGTGATTAGAAATTCCAGCCTCTAATATATCTACCTTACCCAAGCTGGAACCATTCTATATTCCCAACAGCCCTTGCAATCCTCGAATAGATAGTCCCATCCGCTTGTCTATTCGACCAGGTAAAATAGCCTCCCAAACTATCACATTCAAATAGTTCCACCTGGTTCACCATTTGCTCAAGATCCCAATACTCAGCAATATGTACATCATTTCCAACAATTTAATCATATACTGACAGAGCATTATTGAAATCGCCCATCAAAATCCATGCACAACCTTGAGTTTGACTTTTCAAATTCTCAATGTCCTTCCAAATTTTTTTCATGGCTTTCAATTGGTTAGCAGCATAAAATCGATGTGAACCAATGAATCAACTGTTGGGGATTGATTAAATCTAATTTAGCGGAATATCAATAACCATATTCAAGATCTCATGCATGTATTCAATCTGAATCTATCT
>JAULKM010000329.1:0-15482 GCA_032355605.1 Rubia tinctorum
GATGCACCTTCTCCTCCACCCACCACCGCTCAACCCTTGCTCCGTCCTTAACCCTAGCCACGCTGCCACGCTCTGTCGCTCAACTCTAGTCCTACTGTTAATCCTAGCAACGTCGCCACGCTCTGCCGTTCAACCCTAATCTCGCCCTTGATGCAACCTCAGTGCCACCTTGACACACCTCCTCCTCCGCCTACCACCGCTCAATGCTAGCCCTGCACTCTACCCCAGCCACGCTTCCTCCGCTCCGCCGCGCTCCACCTCCTCGATGCAACCCCAACCTCGACGCCACCGCTTAACCGTAGATACAACACCACGATCTACCCTAGCACTGCTCTCATTTGTCGCCCAACCCTTACTCCTCCTCTTCCCACCCACCCCCATCTCACCCCCCCCCCCCCACCACTGTTGAGGTTGCAAAGGAGAGGAAATGGAGTTAAGTTGTGGGGGGAGAGAAATGGAGATAGAAATGGAGTTGATTGCAGAGGAGAGAAGAACCTGTCTTTTCCTTTTTAAATTTTTTTAACAGGGATATAACTGTCTTTTTTTTATTATAAATTTCTGGCCAAATTGACCATTGACATTATGGTTAACAAAATCTAGGGTTAGATTTGCACTTTCAGATAGATTTTATAAGGTTATATCTGCACTTTCAAACAAAACATGAGGTTAAAACGCACTTTTCTCTATAAATTATGCTCCATGACTAGCTAAGTAGCTATTAGTACTATCATCATCGATCAGTGACTGGATAAATAGACCATTGTGGTCAAATTGTTGACATTAATATTGTTTTAGCAATCTAATGTTCCTACTGAAGACAAACACATGGTAATTTGAATTAATTTAAAGCAATTTTTTTTTTTAAAAAAAAGAAAAGAGTCTACTGTTGGTACATATGAGAGTAGTAAGTACGTGACCGGCTGTAGAAGTAGAACTGTCAGCAATCCACGAAGCCATGTTCAGGGCAAAACAAAACACACCGACACATATTTTTATCATGATTGACTGCAAGTTGGCTCTAAACTACATTACAAATTTTTCAGCAATCCCACCAGGCCTTACCTGCTTAGATAGAAGAGTTATAATTCTAGCGATAGTTTTCACTAAATTTCATATCATAAAAGTGCAGAGAATGTGTGTAGTAGATGCACATAATCTAGTAAAATCTGTAATGGAGGGGCTAACCCTTCCAGAACCGTAATTAATGATATCCTACTCTATTTTTTAAAAAAAATCTGGGTTTACCATGTAAAAGTTGAAAATTCAACTTCCCACCAAGGAAGAGATGAATTTAAAAATTGCTCTAAATCTAAATACAACGACCTGTTGTGATTATATTTTAATAAGGATCAACCTGTGTAAATTCAATAATGAATTGAATTGCAATTTGTGGGAATTTATGCATAAAGACAAATCTGGAACGATTTTTGTTGAAACATAAAAAATAAATTCATGGTGTGTCAAAAGAAAGTCTATGGCGTAATATTTCTTCCTTATTTGAGATTGAAGAGATCGGATCAATTCCTATGTTTAAGGGATTAGATTTGATGAGATTGAAATTGATATAAATTCATCCCTATACTTATGAAATTAGATTTGAATTTGAATTAGAATAAATTATTTTGTTGGTCACCAACATAAAATCTTTTACCATCTTTTGGTCCTAGAAAGCAAAATCACATTTTTTAGTACCCCACAAATTCAAAGCGAAATTTTCAATCCCCAAAACCAGATTCTAAGTGATTTTCAGGTAGACTATATTATTTTTTGGTCCCTAACATAACATCTTATATCATACCTTCATTCCTTGGGAGGAGTAAATCTAGCATGGACGAGTTTCGAGATCAGATGTAGTATGTTCAAGGCTGATCGGTAAAAACGAGAGCTTGCAAATTCACACATATAATTAGTAAAGATAAGTACTATTGTATGAGACACTTTGTACTCTTCTCTTTTTTATTTGTGAATTTATTCTGAATTGGGCATGACCTCGCAGATGTCGGTGAATTCACGGAATTGCGTAACCAAGTCTTGTATGCCTACTTTTATTTTTTAATATACTTGGTTAAATTGGAACTAATTATTGGTTTAAATTTGATAATTGATAAAACCAAAGTTTAAAAAATTAAACATTCATTGACCAATTTTAACAATCACGCCTACCCCAAATGAGTAGCAGGTGGTTGAGATTCTATCAAATAAATCTCGGTCGTGTAGAGCTTCCATCAAATGAGTCAGTAGCAGGTCTAGGTCCACCACAATGGTACGGGTCAGGGTTTCAAAGTAGCTGCAAATTTGTGCTTAGAAAATACACAATGGGGACTCACCAAAACTCACTAAAATTCCCACCTTTTCAATTCTTAAATAGTATAATCACTCGCTTCTCAACTACACTCATCAAAACTCTGCTCTTCATTTTAACTCCACAATCATAACTCAATTTCACACCATCACTGTCCCCACATAATTTTCTTTTTCTTCAAACATTTTTATATTTTTGGCAATCTAATATTTACTACGACATATATATTTTGAATATGATATATATATATATAAATATTTTTTAAATATATCCATAGAAATATAATATTAGTAAACATATACAATTATAAAAAATGGTAGCCGAATAATTAAATTGAAAAATAGTAACCTTAATAAAAATAATACGTATAATAACCTGATAGAAAATATAACAACAAATTACAAACTAACTTTGAGATAAAAACATTCATAATTAAAGCAACGAGCAACCACATAATGAATTCGAAGGGTCGGAGTGTTGCCAAAGATGTTCAATTAAGTCATTCTTGAGTTGGTGATTTTCCCTATTGCGTAGTCGAAATCTTGCTTGGTTGTGTTGTGTATGAGATCCGTGAGGATGTTGAGAATTGTAGTTGGAAAATTCCTCGTAAAAGGGATATGGATTTGGAGGGGATGGAAAATACAGAGGTGTAACATTAAAAATTGGATTTGATTTTTGGGAAGAATATCTTAAATTCAATGAATTTGAGTTTGTCGATTGATTATTGAAATTTGAATTAGCTGAATCCATTTTCAACAATTTGAATCAAACCAACAAACTACAATTTTTTTCATAAGATTGAAGGAGGGGAAAATAGAACTTGAAAGAGATGTGAAAATGTATCAATATTGGTCTCTATTTATAGAGACATTTAAAAAAAAGAATTTTGGTATTATTTTTAAATTGTAGCTTTTTTTGAAGATAATTGTGTTTTATCCAGTTATATCCATTGGAGCAAAAATACAAATTAGTGAGACACATGACACAATACCATTGGACTAAAATATACAATTTTTCTAATTAAAATCTCCCACTCACCAAATGAGACACAGCCCATGTGATAAAGTGGGAGAGTTTTGAAGAGTGCAAATATACACTCTTTCCCTTGAATATTTGAGTAGGCTTGGGTCATCTAGGGTTTGATGAGAGTGTCTTGGTTAAATATTAGGCAAAAGTTTTTCTTACTTTTCTTTTCTTGTCTTTTAGATTACATTTTCGGCTTATATTTTTCTCTTTAAAAAAACAAAAGGTAGTACAAAAGGTGTTTTTTATTGTTGAATTATCAAGTCTGATTGTCACGGTCACTTTAAGTTTGTTCTGTCAATTCTTTTTCCGGTGAAAATTTTATTTACTTCATATCCATTTTCTGGATATCGTTCAGGAGAAATTTGAGTTGAAGTCGTTTATACAACGGAATTTTGACTATTCAGTGTTGGAGGATATAATCTAGGTCTATAGATTACGATCCGTTAGGGTGCTTGAGGCCAGTTATAGTGGTATTTAGACCATTTCTACGAGTATCCTACGAGTTCGGATTAGACATAATTATACGCTCAAACAATGTCCCTATACATGATAAAGAAGCTTTTTTGGCAAGCGAAAATAGGCAAGTTTGGTCCCCTAGCTTAGAGTCACGAGCATGAACGGTTTCGGTAGGATGACTAGGATTTTTAGCAGAGGAGCTACATTTTCTTCATTTTTTATTGTCTTGGTGTTAACTGCAGTGTCAATGGATCAGTGTTTATGCAGTTGATTTCATGATTCTTACTACAATCGGATGTAGCCGAATTAGTGTCTCAAGCAATTGGATTTAGTTCGGTGATATTAGGTTGAACTTGTTTGACACTTCCATAGTAGATGGGCATTTATCATTTATATACCCACTCAAATGCCACTTAGGTCGTTGTTTAGAGTTGTCATATTTAGTGCTTTTGTGTAAATGAGATCAACCCATATTATGATGTAAGGATCATTCAAATGTAGGCATATTTACCCAATTCGATATATAAAAAAGGTAAATACCCGATGAGAAGTCAAATGCATATATTTTCTAAGGTATTTAACATCTCTTTTGTTATCATTTGACGGATAGATAGTTAGATTTAGATATGTTTACATCTTAAGGGGTTTAGATGACCATTTTCGGTTTTCATATCAAAATTCTTCATTTTGTAACCTATTTTGAGTCTAGTGAATTTTTACCCTTACGAGCATCTAGATTCTAATTTGTGAGTTTATTTGTAGATCGCTCGTAAGCACTTCAGAGTAGTTTAGTGAAGGTCATTCGCAAGGATGGTAGAAGACTGAAGGCCATGTTGGAGTAAATGCTGTAATATTGTGTTCTAATGGAACGGAAAAAAATCACGCTTGGATGATTGTGGTAAAACTTTCTTGGATATTGATATGAGTCGAGTTACGCACACTTTCCTTAAAAAATTAATTCGACCCTAATACAGCCTTGAGTTACACAAATTCCCTTCAAGAAAACCTCATGTTCTAAGCAAAAATCAGGAGAATACTTTTGAGTAACCATTTTCTGGTTGCTAAAAATTAAGAGATTTTCCTTTGTTTTGTTTGTGCTTTCTGTGTTTAATCTGTAACCGTTTTCCATGCATACTTACACACGTATATATAGATAACAAGTTTCATGAAATGATGCAACAGTTCATCATACCACAACAAGCCACGTAGCTATTAGAATTGTAACGTATCTTTCCACATCCCAAGATAATGAAGTAAACTCATTTACTTGCAAGAGGAGTTAGTCAGCTACCACCACTGCATCTGTACACAATCCTTAATCCATCCTCATCCTTTCAGTCAAGAAATTAGGCACTATACACCACCACCATCATAATTATAAAAAATATCTGAAGTGATACATCTTTCCACACTCTACGACAAGGCATGTTAGTCATCACAGTTCTAACCAACAGAATTTTAATACTTATCCTAAAATTGTAAATTCGTAGATAGTTAATACAAGTGTGCCCTCCACACCACTAAACTTGTTTTAACGTCCCGAGTTCACAACTATTCGAATCCAATTATACATAAATAGCTTGTGTTTATAAAACAACAACAATCCTCCTTCATTTAAGTATTATCCTTGATTGAAAAATTCAACAACTAAACCAAACAAGTGCATAAATAAAAATGTCTTACAGATTGAATTTTCACCTTAGTAAAATTACACATTCCAAAAATTCGAGAATCAGGGTATTTTTAAAGATTAAACCCTTCAACCCTTTGAACACTTGAAAATAATCCACACACAAGTTCAAATAAAACTCAAAAGCTTTAACCTGACACTATATAAGTCATATGTCCTTATTCATTCATGAGTGCATACAAATCTAAGCCTGAGCTTACTGAAGCGGCTACACTCCACACTTCATATAGGTGAATATGTTTTATCAAACTTCTACAAATGTATTTTGTCTAAGGATCCATTAAGAAGTTATACCTTTAACCTAACTTTCATGCAGATCCAAACATATTACCTTCAGAGTATAAATCATATGTTTCAATCTTAAACAACAGCCTTACAGATTGAATTTACTCCAACGTTGTATCAGAGAAAAATTGGGTATCCCATTATCAAAGATTTATATAGGCTTTAAACACATCCCGATCACAGACTTATTAATCAAGTCCCTAGCTAGTCTCTTTTTTAAGTATTCCGCTAGATTGTGTTGAGATCTTACAAAATCAACTAAAATCAAACCACGAGTTATTTACTCATAAATCGGCGTTATGCCTAATTGGCTTTTGACCACCATGAAATTTTATATACCAAATTCTGTAACCATTCTGCCTTTTTACCAGCAGTTCTTTTTCCATTCCGCCCTCTTTACCAACAGTTGAGGTTTCTACTAATTTCCGTTTCATCTTTTCCTTACTAATTTCCATTTCATTTTTCCTGAGTAAGGAATGGTTACCAGAATACTCTCGTCATTTTTGAAGAGCCAACACATCATATTACAAAATTCTAGAATACTATTGTCTGATTCATTTTCAAGAGCCAATACATTCGTATTACAAAATTTCATAATTATGTGTTCTATTTTATAGGCAAATAAATATATTTTATAGGCAAATATATATTTTTTATATTTTATATTCTCATTAGTTCATTTATTTGAAAATTATTTTGTCAGAATTTGAGTTAATATATTGAATACTTATCCTTGGCCTTTTCCACAAAATACACTACCATGTATTTTATACAAAATTCCATAACCATCGCGATGCTTCGGCTGAGCCGCCTTACAGTTCCAAAATCTTCCTGGCCTTTGATAATACTTTTCTCACGTTTCTAACTGTTTTGTATATTCTATTAATTCACTGTTTCATCGCATGCATATTACTCATATTATAAAAGTAGGGAAAGTAACATACCTTCGTGTTCAGATTGTTTTGAATATGCAATTCATTCCATGTTCCATTGCATGCATATTATTTTTGTTATAAATCAAGGAAAGTAACATACATTTGCGACCAGTATCATCATTCCAACAACAAGTTTCCTTAATGGTTCTAGTTCAAGATGATTATGAAAGTTGACCAAGATAAATTATAAAAGTTGAAAACTAACCGAGATGATTCTGGAAGTTCACTGGAGGAGTTAGGCACAAAACCACGATATCCATCACAAACACATTGTCCTTGATTAAATTTATCTATCGCAATTATTTCAATCCAGGAATTACGCCACATATTACATGCATCATCCCTCATCCAATATCCAATTCATGCATGTGCCACACACACAACTAAACTCATCATCCAATGCATTCAAAATTCTCTTTAAGATTGTTGGAGTAAATGCTGTAATATTGTATTACAATGGAACGAAAAAATCACGCTTGGATGATTGTGTCAAAACTTTCTTTGATATCGATGTGAGTCGCGTTACGTACACTTTCCTTAAAGATTAATTCGACCCTATTACAGCCTTGGGTTACACGAATTCCTTTCGAGGATAAAAAAAATTGAGAAATCCTTCTATTATAGGCTTTAATCAGGAGAAAACTTTTAAGTAACTGTATTCTGGTTGCTACGTTGGGAAGATTATGAGATTTCCCTTTGTCTTGTTTGTGTTTTTTGTGTTTGTTCTGTATTCATTTTCCATGCATACATATGCATGTATGTATAGAGAACAAGTGTCATGAAACGATTCAACAGTTCATCATACTACAACAAGCCACATAGTTATCAGAATTGTAATGATGTATATTTCCACATCCTAAGATAATGAAGTAAACTCGTTTACTTGCAAGAGAAGTTAGGCATGCTGCCAACTCTGCATCCGTACACAATCCTTAATCCATCCTCATCCTTTTAGTAAAGGAATTAGGCACTACACACCACCACCATCAGAAGTATAAAAACTCTGAAGTGATACATCTTTCCACACTTTAGAACACGGTAGCTTAGTCATTAGAGTTCAAACCAACACAATTTTAATACTTATCCTAAAATTGTAAACTAGTAGATAGTTTATACAGGTTTGCCCTCCGCACCACTAAACTTGTTTTAACGTTCCGAGTTTACAACTACTAGAATATAATTATACTTAAATAGACTGTGTTTATAAAACACCAACAAGCTACGAGTCAAGACGTAGTATAAGATAGAAGGGTTGGAGAAGGAAAACAAAGAAGCGGATGAATTGTGATCCAGGAATTGAACCGAGTTCATGGAACGATCCGGGAAGAATCAGCCTTCCCGAATAGCACCATTGGATTCGTCTTCTCTAGTTCTATAAAATAAACTACAATAACTCCTGATTCGAATCAGTGGTTCACCCGTTGTGTTGCATACAAGTTGAATAAAAAGCCAAGTTTTGGAAGAGACGAAGATTGGCACGACCCATGTATATTTTCACAGCTCGTGCCAAGAAGGTGAAGTCCAAGCCAAGGGCCACGCAATCTTGAAAGGCCCGTACACTCAGAAGATGGCGGACACAACTACAGTCCGCAACTTGCGTGCTCAGAATGCCAATGGAGCACCTCTAGTCCGCAGCATGCGTGCTTTTGTGCCAGTCGTACACTATTTCACGAACCGTGGTGATGTGGCACTAAGGGTGGCATTAGGGTTTCACTAGCATATTCCAAGCTTGGGCCTTTAGAGACCAATTTATCTTCTCATATATAAGAAACATTTAGTCTCCTAGGGTTTCGTAATTAGGCATAATGTAGATCTTAGTTTTTGATGGGTAGGAAGGAAGAGGAGCTCTCTCTCTGTATAAAGTTCTTGTTCTTTCTTATTCTCTTAGTTCTTAGATCCATGACATTTAATTCAATGAATGCAATGGATTTAAGGGTTAAGTTTGGTCATTATTATTAGATCTGAGAATAGGTGGGAAGAAGAAGGCTATCTCCCCTCTTCATTTATTTCTCTAGTTTTTGCCTTATGACATCGAATCTAATAATTAATTTGGATTCAATGTATCCATAGTAGTTTATTTCTTAGGGTAATATATGTATTCATGATTTGATGTTGACTTTGTGAGATTCTTATATTACCTTATCTTTATGTACTATAAATATTTGTGCTTGATTTATGATTTACATTCTTGTAAGATTTATGTCATGTTATGATTCATGATGCATCCATAGATTCATGTGTAGATTAATATTGTGCTAGGCTTAATTTCTATCTTGGGAGTGTTAGATTAGGGCTATCGTAGGCTTGAGAGTACCAGGGAGACGAGTGCATTCATGCTACCTTGAGAGTACCAACCCGATCGTTAGACTTTAATTCTAATTGGCTAGTTGTATAAGTGATTGCATGTTAAGGGAGCTAGACCAATCCTTAACAAGGGAAAACCCTTGGCTTACCCTCGATAGATAAGCATGATAATTTGTAGCAACTAGGGTTGGCTTGTAGCGACTAGAGTTGTTTCAACCCTAGAGTCATCACACGATGAAAATTACTTTGCCTCTCAAGACCCAGGTTCGGTATCCATATATAGTGAAGTACCTGGGACGTATTGTCCTCACTCTCATATCTAACGGTTGCGACCTACACAAGACTTAGTTCCTTTAAGTGGGTGTTTGTTGGCATTGTGAGTGAGATTGATGGGCAATGAGTTGCGGTACCTACAAGGTTGATCGAAGCGAATTCCCTAATTACTGAGGCGGTGAGGTGGCTCTTGAAGTGGAGCCGAACCTTTGTGTGACAGACATTAGGAATTCCCGGCCACCACCACACTATGTGATATAAGCATGTGGCAGGTTTATATGTCTTATATGTCATAGAATCTAGGATCAAAGTCATCAATCAATCAAATTACGCAAATACCCCTAAGATTAGTTCACACAATTGGAGTGACGCCCAATTGTGAGTTGGTTTACTCTCAAATTATAGTATCTCTGTGGATGACCTCGAACTTGCCACTAGCTACTCTCTAGTTGTTAGTAGTGAGCACGAGAGCAACATTTACAAATTTCATATTTGAAATGTGTCAGCGAGTAATTTTTTAGAACGAATGATCCCGCGAGTGCGGCTCGATACCCTAACATCCCCGTCATTGACAATTTTTTTAATTATTAATAAAATAAAGATTGATTGCTGAAGTTGTTCATTACTTCAGAAGATTGGTAGTGATCAAGAACGGACGTGTACGAGCTTTCTGCCTCCTTGATTCTTGCAAAAAGGTCCCCATATTGATTCCGGGGGAGAAGCTTGATGCTTAAGTTAGTACGTTTCTTCTTGATATTTCTATCTCTGGTTTAGTGAGCGTACGTTATCTCTACAGTCTTTCGACATAGACTTCTCTGTTGAGTTAGCATGGTGTTGTAGGTGTACAACCGCTCCTCGGATCGTGGTGGTCGATGTCTGTATTTCTCGAATCGTGGTGGTCATGATTATTGTGGTGACCGAGCAAACCAAGTCATGGTCATCATTGTGACTAACAGACCAAGTCCTTATTGTGTGCTTCTGAGTTCAACTCATGGTTGCCTTAGCCCTTGAGCTAAATGTAACGTTTGCGTTCGGAGTCAGAATCAAGCGAGGCCGGATGCGTTGGAATTGTCTTAACGAGTAGATCAAAATCCTATTAAATCACATATTTGGGGTCCATTTCGCCATTTGAGGTCGTTTAAGGCCTCAAAACGGCAATTTAATGTTTTTTTAGTGTTTTCTGATTTTCTTTTTATTTCGAAAATAATTCCAAATTTCCATTTTTATTATTTCCAAATTTCTTTTAAGTATTTAAAGACATCTTGTATTGTTCGGGTATTTTTTATCATTCATGATATTATTTTCTAGATTATTTTCTCTCTGGTGGATTCCAGAACTAAAACCTAAGATTTGTGTTTGCAGACATTAATTGTTCTTCAAAATTCATGCTTGTGGATCTCTTTGATATTCTGACTGCATCATAAGGGTTGTTTGTTTACAAGTTTTTGGTTTATTGGTGTGGGTGTTAGCATATAATTGTATAAGGGTAGTTTAGTCCTTTCATTATATTGTGTTCTATCCTTTATATAGACTTCTCCTCTTCATTATAACCTAACACTTTATTATTCAAGACAAGCCTCCTTCTTAAAATCCCTAATCTCCCAGTTCGATTATCACTTACTATACAAGAAAACTATAGTCTCCTAGGGTTAAAGCATTAGTTAGCTAAGTCAATTCTATTCTGATTAGTTGTAGGAAGAGAAGCAGGATATCTTCTCTCTTCATTTATTTTCCTAGACCTATGACATTATATCCAATTATTTCCATGGACTTAATCTCTCTAGAGTAGTTTATTTTCTTGGGGTTGTATTTGTATTCATGACTGAATTAGGTTTTGTGAGATTCTAGATTACCCTAAATTTCTATGCTTATGAATAATGTGCATGATTTGAGGTTTCTATTCGTATATGATTTATACCATGATATGTTTTATGATACATCCATTATTTCATTCAAAGTATAATTTCTTCCTAGGCTAAAATGCTAATTTGGGAGTGTTAGATTATTGCGATTGTAGGCTTGAGAGTTCTGGGGTGTTGAGTGCATTAAATCTACTTGTAGAGTACCGAGACAATTGTTAAACTTTAATTCTAATTGTCTAGTTGTGTAAGTGATTGCATGTTATGAGCAACAAACCGGGGTTCATTGTATAGAAATTCCCATTGGAGGGAACCTTGGATTACCCCGATAATTGAGCATTGTAGTTTGTAGTGACTAAGATTGTATAGACCTATATTCATCACAAGGCAACCAATACCTTTGACTCTCTAGGCCAAGGGTTGGTGTCCATAATGGAGAGCGCGGAATGTATTAGGCTCACTCCTTATCTAACAGTGTTTCCTGAGGCTTAAGTTCCTTGGAGAAGAAGAGGCTTGTTAGCATGAAAAGTGAGAGTACTGGGATGAAATGTAGAGTTTAAAGGATTGGAGCGCATCTCTAATTATGGAGGTTGTGAGATGGTTTTAAAGATGATGAACCTTTGTGTGACAAACATTGAGAATTTCCGGCCATCTCCACACTATGTGACATAAGGGTGAGATTAGGTTTATATGTCCATATGTGACAGAATCTATGATCAAATCACTAAATCGGTCATGTTACGCATATATCCCCAAGATTAGTTAATCCATAGTTTACTTCTATTTAATTGCATGTCAGTAGTTATTAGTTCACAAAATCCCCCATATCAGTTTAGTACTAGCTATTGCCGACACACAATTAGGGTGACGCCCGATAATGGGTCTTGTCTGGCTAACCTTTAAATACTAGCATCTCTGTGGATGACCTCGGACTTGCCACTCGCTACTTTATTGTAGTTATTAGTATAAATTTCTATCTTTAATCTCATAGCATCCCGTAGGTAATTTGATAAAAAGAATGACCCTGCGGGGTGCGGGCCAGTGTACAATAAGCTTCCATTTACAATCAAGCCTTTGACGATCAAGGGTTCAGACCCAACTAGGCATGTGGTGTCTAGACCCGGGGGGTATAGGACAAGTAGGCACACTGGTAAGATGTGTAATCAAAAAGCAACGACTAGCAAGCTAAGGGGATCACCTCATAGAAATGAATGAGTAACCACCTCGCAGGGGCCATGCGGAGTCGTAAAACCACATACACATTGCAACAACTATGGTCTCGGAATCATGGTCCATTAGATATGATAATTTGGCATCCTTATAGGTTCTTGATCGGCACTCGCGGTATCATTATTTTTACCAAATTACCTATGGGCGTTTCACAAAGATAGAAATTTATAGAGTTGCTCTCGTGCTCACTAGCAACTACTATAAAGTAGCTAGTGGCAAGTCCGGGATTGTCCACAGAGATACTAGAATTTTATAATTAACTACACACAACCCACAATCGGGCACTACTCTGATTGTGTGTTGGGAATAGGTAGTGCGGTAAACATATGATTTGGGGGGTGGGGGTTAATTGATAACTAATAATAATTCAAACAAGAGGGATTAAACTATTATTAACTAGCCTAGGGATATTTACGTAACATGACCGATGAATGACTTTGATCCTAGATTCTATGACATGTAAGACATATAAACCTATCTCATGTCTATGTCACATAGTGTGAAGATAGCAGGGAATTTCCAATGTCTGTCACACTAAGGTTCGTCTCCACTTTAAAAAGCTACCATACCTCCTCCGTAATTAGGGAAAGCACTTTGTTCACCTTTTCGATACTTCAATTCTTTCCCCGTCAATCTCACTCCTAATGCTAACGCGCGCCCGCATAAAGGAACAAAGTCTTGCAAAGGTCGCAACTGTTAGATATGAGAGTGCAGACAATACGTCTCATGCACTCTACTATAGACACCAATCCCTAGGCCTAGAAAGGCAAAGGAGTTTGCATCTCGTGATGACTCTAAGATTGATACGACTTTAGTCACTATACAACAACCCTTGTAGTTACAAAATACTATGCTCATCTATCGGGGAGGGTTTTCCCTCGTTAGGGTGTTATCATCCCTAACATGAATAATTATTACATGACAAGCCAATTAGGATAGAGTCTACTAATCGAGACATAATTCTTAGGGTAGCATGCATGCACTCATCTCCCTGGTACTCATGAACTTATAATAGCTCTAATTTAACAGTGCAAGATGGCATAACAAGCCTATCACAATGGTATACTACACATGAATCTACGGGGTCATCATACAACATACATGACATGCATATTACAAGAATATAAACATAAATCGAGAAAGAATAATCATAGAACATAAAGATAGGAAAATTTAAGAATCTCACAAAGTCAACATCTGGTTATGAATAAAAATAATTCCCCAAGTAAAAAAACTACTCTAGAGATAATGAATCCAAAGCATTCATTGTATTTAATTTCATAGGATTAAACTAAGAAAAATAAATAAAGAGAGGAGATAACAAGCTTCTCTCTCTACATATTCTTAGATCTAGAAATTATGACTTCTTACTACTTACTAAAGCCTAGTATACTAGGGGCTACTTATATAGTAAGAGGAAATGCGACTTAGAAAAATCCAAAAAGAGTAGCAACCCTAGTAGCTATGTCAGCATGAGTCGTACAAAGTTGAACAGCTCGTGCCACATGGCCCGCGCAAAAGCACATGGGCCGCAGACTAGAGGTCCTCCTCACAAAAAAAATTATCATACGTCTAGTACAAAATTGAGCGGCACATAGACTGGAGAGCATATTCTTGTCTTCTAAGCGTGCAGAACGTGCAAAAGCACGTGGGCCTCCGTCTGGAGTTTTCATCTTCTTCTTCTGAGTGCGTAACCGAGCAAAAGCTCGCGGGTCGCGGATTGGAATTCTTTGTTTTCAAATTTTTAGTGTGTGAGCAATTCAGAAGCGTACGCCCGGTGCCAGAACTTAGTCTCCTCAACGTTTGGCTTTTCACGGGCCATGTAAATGTACAAAGGTCGTTCCAGTCTTCATTTCTTCCGGACTTGAATCCTTTTTCTTCGATGAATCCATCTACTACCACATTTTTAGCATGTGCCCTTCTGTCTACTACCATCCTTGGGAATGACATTTTACTATCTACTACCTTTCTTATGAATGTCTTTCTACATAGTCTGAAGTGCCTGCAAGCAATCTACAAATAAAAGTTCACAAAAATGGATCTAGATGCTCATAGGGACTTAGAATCCATTAGATCTAAAGTAAGGTAAAAAAAAGGAGAGATTTAGATGTGAAAACCACAAATAGTCATTCAAACCCCTTGTAATGTAAACTCAGTTAAACATAAAAATCTAGCATACAAAAGATAACAAAATAGATGTTAAATGTCTTAGGAAATACATGCATTTGACATCTCATGAAATCCCCCACACTTAAACATTTACTCGTTCACGAGTAAACAAGAACAAGCAAAGATCTTAGCGTACAATAGCATGCAGATATTTTTCCCAGAACACCCAACATTTTATTCCTATAATACCCAAACCCCTAAGACATAAGAATCTTTCACACTCTCATATCACAAAGAAAACTAAAGTAATCTAAATGACCCACCTCCCCTCAAGGTCACTAATAAACACAACCTCTTTACGGGAGATGTACTAACCTGAGGAGAGGACTTATGAGGTAAAATATAAGAGTTTGTATTGTTTCCCCGGTTCCTATAACTACACTACCTATGGGGTAGATAGTGGCAAGACCTGGGTCATCCACAGAGATTCTATGAATATAAAAGCTAACTACACACAGCTTCAATTGGATCTTCAATCCAATCACATGTCAGGAATAGCAAGTGTTGAAAATTAGGCTTTGGAAGGGTGGGAGGGTTATCTAACAACTACGAGCATGCAAGAGTGCAAGAGTACAAGAGAGAAACTATATATCACTAGCACTTGGGAAATATTAACATAACATGACCGGTAATATGTTTTGATCCTAGATTCGATCACATTCAAGATATAATAACTTCTCATAATTTTATGACATGTAGTGTGGTCGATGGTCAACACTATCCCTTATTTGTCATATAAGGGTGCAAAAGTTTTCTTCCATCAAAACGGCCTCCGTAATTAGGGAAATGCACAATGGCCCGTCCATTGTGCAAGTCTGATTCTTCCTCGTGCTATTATGTCTCAGGCACTCCACTAATAATGCTTCTCACCAGTCCTGATAATACAAAGGGATAGGCACCTTATCGTTGACTCTAGGTTGTGAATTACGCTAGCCCTAGTTTGATACTAACGC
>JAULKM010000340.1:0-15481 GCA_032355605.1 Rubia tinctorum
AACCGAATAACGTTTAATGAGACTGACTGGGAAGTGATTTCAGATTTAAGGTTATCGGTCCAATATTGTAGCCAGCAAGTAGTTTCAGCTAGTCAGACCAGGATTAGTTGGAATGTTGCTGTTTACGACTAGTATCTTTCTTCATTCCCTTTTATTTTCATTTTTAGACTAGTTTTAGACTAGTGGTTAGATATGTTATTACCGGCATTTTAGTACTCGTAGCTACAGATACGGAGAATGTTTAGACTAGATAGATCTTTAGACATCTCTCTGTAATCTCACAAACTGCCTTCACTTTGTGGAGTTATTGTACTGTTTCCTTTGGTTTAAGGTTTGGGGAGGCCTTATATAAAATCCCCACCTAGGTGGTTTAATTTTAAAAAAAAAACATGCTCTAAATAAGGAAAAGAATACATAATTGTTCCAGTGAGGTCAAATAATGTTCGAAAGATGTTTTTAGCCTTTAACAAAGATTTGTTTAGAAATATAGCCCTAACATTTACGAAACATTGTTGTTGGGCCCCAACATTCACTACTACAAACTAATTCTATTTTTTACTTTAAAAGTGTTACGTTGGATACTAAAAATGTTGGCTTCACTGGCTAATGCAACACTTTTATAAATATGACCTTAAGCAATGTTGCATTAGGTATAGTGCAACACTTATTATGATATGCAACCCTTTTTAAAAGTGTTACATGCCTTTAACTAATGCAACACTTATTCTAATCTAATGCGGCACTTTTGCTAATGTGATGCAACACTTATGGAGAGCCTATAATACTCAATTTGTCCCCACAAAATTTGCACATTTTTGGTTAACTTTTTCAATACACATTTGACCATAAATTTCAATAATTATATAGATACAATATCATCATGTAAGATATTGCTAGACTCATCGTATCATGTATTTTTTAAATATCAAATTCAAAATACACTATTAGTATAGATAACTAAAGTTATCGATGGGCAAAAATTACTGGAGAAATTTGACCAAACAGTGTGCAAAAAAGGTTGACACGAAGGGAGTAACACTTTTGGAGAGTCTAGTGTAACACTTATGGTGAGTCTAGTATAACACCTGTTAGAGAGTAACACTTCTTGAGAGTCTATGATAACATTTCTGGAGAATCTAAGGTAACACTTATAGAGAGTAACACTTAACAGTCTATGATAATTAGTGTTGTCAATTTCTGACCCGAACCGAAAACCCGACCCGTACCAACACGACCGAATCAACCCGAAATTTGATCTAATCCGATAAATATTGACTCGAACCCGACTTGAACACGATCGCAATCAACACGAAACCCGATTTTGACTCGAGAAATATTGACTTGTACCCGAACCCGACATGACAGAATTCAACCCAAAACACAAATATGACCCGATAATCTGGACCCGAACCCGACCTGAACACGGACCCGAGATCAACCCAAAACCGATCCAACCCCAAACCAATTCAACCTGAACCTAATTCAACCCGATAAATAACCTATATAACCCTACGTGTAATCAAACCAAAACAAATGTAATTATAAAAAGTCAATTAACATTTAATATGGAACCAAGTCAACTTGGTTATGAGTCCAACTAATAAATTCTTCAGACATTATTAGAATAAAGTGGGTTGTTTATATACTACGATTTTACAGATATGATTAATAGTACGCGAAGTCGACTCATAATAAATCTGAATACACAAGATTAAGTTAAAAATGCACACCATTAAATTTATAAATCTAATGAATAATAGTCAAATAAAGAGAGACGTCTGATTGAAATTATGATTTTGGATTAGTAATTATTGGGAGTTGACTAAATATTAATTGTAAAATTAATTTGAAAAGTATTGTAAAAATAATAATAATAAAATTATCACAAATTCTTGTTATAGACCGAGTAACTATTAGATGAGGGTATTTTATAATTAGTGGGACTAATAAAAATATTTGATATTTTATTTTATTCAATGAGATATATATAATTATGATAACCTTTAAAATGAACTAAACATATAAATAATTATTTTTAAATAATATTAATGAAATATTAAAAAATAATCATTTTTGTTGTATTTAATATGTAACTATTTCTAACTAAACTAATTATTTCACTTTATTACTCGTATAGTTTTCTGTAGATGAGTAAATTTCAAAATTATAAATAATTTTTTTTCAATTTATGTGTAAGACACAAAAAATTACATAAAGTAATTCTAATTTTTTAATTAATAATAGCACACAACGCGCGGTGGGGCTCCACTATATTTTTATTAAAAAAATTAGAATCAAAATATTTATTACAATACAAAAATGCACTAAAGTATTTTAAAAAGTGAATTGAATTCCATGAATACTCAACACTGTTATTCAACTAAGCTAGTAGGCACAAAAGCGCCTCTAACATATTTATGAAAAATTACGCTATGGCCCAAAAATACGTTATGACATTATCCTTCTCTCCAAAATACACAATTTTTGTTATTCTTGCATAGAAATAGAAAACATATGTTTTTTTTGGTGAAATGTTGGAAAACACTAGTAAATGTTTTAGAGTAACTTAAAGTTGATTACTTAGAAGTAAGAAAGGGAAATCGAAGAGGATTGCGAATATGTTCTTGTACCTAACTATTGAAAAATATTTCATTACGTGCTTGGAAAATACAATAGGGGTGTATAGGGTATCATCACGTTCGAACGGATTTCAATTTGGAATTACGAGTAAAGTTTTGCCTTTTGCACTTAGGTCCTTCCAAGAAAGTTGGACTTGTCGAATCACGAAATTGGCGATACCAAAATGCCATTCAATAATGTAAGATTTCGCGTTTGCGATTTGGGCATGTATGGGTGAACATGATGGCCTTGAAAGTCAACAATGAATACTTCTACAAAATATTGAAAAATTACATTGTGGTCTAAAATTATGTTACCCCATTATCCGTTGCTCCAAAATACATTTTTTTATTCTTGACTAAATATAGAAATATTGAATGTATGATTTTTTTGGTGAAATGTTGAAAAGAGCTAATACATGTTCTAGAGTAATTTAAAGTTCATTATTTAGAAGTAAGAAAGGGAAATCGAAAATGATTACGGATATGTTCTTATACTCGATTTTTTATAAATATTTTGTTACGTATTCGGAAAATACAATGGGGTTGTATATGATAAAATCACTTTTGAGTGGATTTCAATCTGGAGTTACAAGTAAAGTTTTTTACTTTTTTGCACTTAGCTCCCTCAAAAAATGTTGGAGTTGTTGAATCACGAAATTGATGACACTAAAATGAAATTAAATAATATACGATTGCGACTTTGAAATTTGGGCTTGTATAGGTGAACAAAAGGGTCTCGATAGTCAACATTGATTACTTCTACAGTTTTGAAAAATTACAATGTGGTAAAAAATTGTTTTACCCCGTTATCCATTTGTACAAAATACATGATTTTTGTTATTGTTTCCGAAATATAAAAATATTAAATTAATTAATTTTTTAGGTGAATTGTTTGAAAGCTCTATTACATGTTCTAAAATAACTCATACTGTAAACCCATTTTTTAAAACTTTTTTTTCCTATTCTAGCTTGTAAATGTTGGAAATTTTTCTATGTATTGAGCACTGGTATGACTACCGGTGTCATTCATCAACATATCGATACCTATACAATTATAATACAGTTTCGTGGGGCCGTTATAAAATTTCAAAGTATTTTTTAAAATTTTAAATTAAATACAATCTCATCACCGGTATAGGTGGTAGATATTTTGCCACCACAAAATTTTTTTGGAAACGAAATACTTTCATTACCAAAACTATACATATAGATTTACAAGATTAGTTCATGTTCCCTTGTCCCCCTATCATGAATTCCACACATTTTGCTTTCAACTCGGGTTTCATCCGAGCCCAGTAAATAGTACAATCTATAATGTTTTCTACAAAGTTTTGTTGACCTGTTTTGGGTTCAAAAATCTGCTCATTCCTGCTCTTCCATAAGGTGTAGACTGTTTATGTTTCTGCCATTTTTAATGAACTGTGATATTTAGCCTTTAGATTAGCTACTTTGTACAATCCACTCCATTTCATCTTCCCACTTTCCAGGATCTCTAGATATCTGCATCCAGTTTAGCACAGCTTTCCAGACTTCCTTTGATATCCCACACCCAAAGAAGAAGTGTTGAATATTTTCCTTTTCCCCACAGAAACAACATTTTTCATCCACAGCTACTCCAAACCTCTTGAGTCTATCTTTTGTTGGCAAACGTTAGTGAAAACACATCCATAGGGTAAATATGGCACTCAGTCTAGGCTGATTATCAATAAAAATAAATTATGTCATGTTACTGGTTCTTCTTCACCTCTGAATGCATCATAAATTTTCCTGACTTTAAATGTGTTCTTCCTCAGCTGCTCTGTCCATTCCTCCATCTCTCTGACTTTACTTCTGTACTTCTCTATCTTCTGCAGCATCCATGAACATGATCCAGGGAAAACCATATCTATTACATATTGCTCTCAAATAAAGTATTCATGGATCCATTTGATTGATAAACTATCAGACTTCCTACAGAGATTCCATAGGGTTTTATCCAGGTTTGCTTCTTCCCTTTCGTTCGGGGATGTGATATTCTTCCCTCCTTGCTTCTTTTTATCATAGATTTTATCCTATGCTACTGAAGACTTCCTGGTAATTATCTCCCTTCCACTCCATAAAAAAGACCTTCATAAAGCTTCCAGATGTTTCAGGATTGATTTTGGTAAAGGAAAACTATGCATTCAATAATTCATCACAGCAAAGAGAACACTTTTAATCAATTGAAGTCCGCATGCATAGCTTAGCAATATTGCACTCCAATGTATTAATCTTTCAGTCATTTTCTCAACTAAAGGCTTGCAAACCTGTATTGTTAACCTCCTGCTGGATAATGGAACTCCAATATATTTAAAGGGCAGTTCTCCCTCCACAAAAACTGTCAACCTCTGGATCTCTCTCTTCTGCATAACATCAGTGCTGCTAAAGTACACTTTTTTTTTTAGTCTGATTTATTTTCATGCCAGTTGATCTTGTGAACTTACAAGAAGCTCTCATTAACGCGTGGACTGATTTCACCTTCCCTTTTGACAGAAATAGTAAGTCATCAACAAAAGTAAGATTCTTTAATTTCAATCTTTCACACTTTGCAAGATATTCAAAATCAGCATTACCATCTAACTCTGATAGACATCTGTGTAAATAATCCATCACAATAACAAATAAGAGGGGGAGAGGGGGTCTCCTTGTCTTAAACCACTTTTTGCTTGAATCATCCTTTTTGGGCTTACCACCACAATTTTAATTGAAAAAATTACTATTCCAATCATAAGCACAGGTATTAGCACCGGTATATGTCATTTAGCCAAATCGTTATTTAGTGAACCGGTGCTGGATGTATTAATAGGCACCATTATTTTGTTTCATTTACCAGATTACCGGTGCTTATGAAATTCCTAGAACCAATATTTCTCTCCCAATAATGACATATCGTGCCTATATACATGTTTTCCAATAATATAACTAGAAATTACAAGTTATAACGAAACAGAACCTGATAATAGTGCAGTTTTAACAATAATATTATTGAAATATAACCTAAACCAACCCAAATTTAATTGAGTAGCACAATAACTCAATCTAAAGTGAACCAACCAAAACTATATCCGAATCCAATATGAAACATTAAAAAAATTACTGACTGCAAAGGTCCTTAGAACCTGCTCCTTGAAGAGGGGAACATTTGAGGTAGTTGAGAGAGTGTTCGAGGAAGGGGTCTACAAGTTAGTCTGAAGGGGAGGAGGTGGAACTTGGGAACTATTGTTCTTTGTTCCCCTTGGACGTTGGTTTTTTCTTGAGGAAGAAATGTTTCCACCTAGCCTTTTTCCTTATTGGCCTCAACGGTGGCCTCTTTTGGAGGGGATAGTGGATGTTTGATTCGAGGGGGTAGAAGCCTCCCCTTTCTTTGATTTTAAAGCTGAGCCGATACCCACTGAAAAAAGTTTGGAAACAAAATGAAATAAAATAAAAAAATTAACAAAACCTATTGTTAACACCTTTGGTGACTTCGGAGGATCTAAAGTTACTAGAACTGGTCCGAAGAGGGGGCTCCCGAGGTGGGTCATAGGTGACTCTTTTTTGCTTTTTTTCCTTTCTAATGTTCAACCTCGAGAGGGGGATACTATGACTTGGACAATTTTCTATTCTTTTGTAGGTTTCGATACACGAACTCTTCATAAATTTTAGCTGTCCAGATGAAACCACCAACGATTTTATCAGGGTCGGAGAAAATACTATAATCGAGGAATAAGGCTAAAAGGCATCTCTTATCATCCTCAAGATGGCTAGGGTAAGAGTATTTTCCTCCTTTCGAGGATTTAACCTTTATATTCAAGTAACATTGAGGAACCTTGTATCTTCTGCAGTGGTAAGTAAATCCCTTTCTCTGATTCTTCCATTTACTTGAGTGAGAGGGAATGACAAAAATCTTCTGTTTATTTCTCTACCAATTGAAGGTGAAAATTTCCTCCACTGATTTGTCATTATAGGACACACTATATAATTAACGAAGCAATTCATACTTTGGCTTGATCCTAAATTCGTGACATCTTCTCAAAAAAAATCACAATAGCCACTAGAATGTTAGGATGTACTTGTGTTGAACTAACATGGAACTCTTTTATAAGCTTAGATAATGGTGGAGGGAAGGGGAAACAAATCCCTTATCGAAGGTTTTTTAAGGAAGATGACCGACCTTCCTTCAAGAAGGTTTTCAGGAGATTCAACTGCCTTTAAAGGTTGAAAATCCACATATGGGGGTATCTTCTAGCCTAAAGGGATCAAAGATATGATATTCGAGCTAGATTTATGTGCTCTCAAGGCTGGGAGTTCATCGGTAGATTTCTCTGTCTTCCCCTCGAGAGATGCCTCTTCTTCTTCTTCTTCCCCTTTCTCGAGGGCTATAGATTCCTCTTTTTCCTTCTCGAGTGCTGAGGTATAAAATCTAATTCCCTCGGTAATGGGAGACCTCATCATGAATGGTTAACCCATAACCAGAGGCTAAATACTGGTATATCCTTGAGGGGGCACATCTGTGATAGGCCACCTATCCAGATTATAATCAGTTTGTCCAAGGACAGCATCCCCCATATTAGAATCGTAATGTGACCCCTCGGAATTACTAAGGGTTTCCATGTTTAAACCAATTGGTACTAATTAGAGCTGACCCAAGACCTTATATATAAGTCATTTAGTTCTTAGGAAATCGATGTGGGATATATCTGTCAACACGCCCCTCACGTGCCAACATGGAAACACTCCACGGCCCATATTGAACCAAACAAAAGGGGATCCACGCATTGTCCCAATAACCCAACCTGAGCTCCGATACCATGTTGAAAATAATGATTTATATATAAGGTATTTTTGGCGTCCATATTTTAACCAATTGGCACTAAGTGGAGGTGACCCAAGAATTTATATATAAGTCATTCAGTTCTTATAAAAGCGATGTGGGATATATCTTTCAACATGCCCCCTCACGTACCAACGTGGAAACACTCCACGACCCAAAAAACAAAGAGATAAAAGCAAGTGATCGATTGTGAAGCTTCGTACAATAAAGGTTTACACCCTCAACTTTGCAAGGTATACATCTTCAAAACAGATCATCAAAAATTCAAGTACAAATGCATTATAAGGTAAAACTTTTTATAAGAAGCAAACACATTAGAATATGACTTGGAGTCAGGAGCAGAAAATGGAAGGTCGGCAAGATAATCGACTTGGCTACTTCGCAACTCAGAAATAGAGGACAAAGAAGAAAGACCAGTGATATGTGTTAGCAGAGCATAAGGATGTCCACCATAAGAAATCCTATGAATAAACCCATCATTAAGCGAAGTCTTCTGCTTCCCCAGTATCACCTCATATTTATCCAGTGGAGGAAATTTCTTCAATTCAGAGTAGGATTCAGCTGTCGTAGTTTCACTAAAGCTTCGCAATAACCAACACTGCAAGAAGAACTAGAAAAATTTTCAAATTAATAAAAGGACTTCATTTTGAATAGCTAGTCAGCAAGAACTTGAGGGTAGCTAGGTGAAGCAGGACCATTAGTCCTTATCTCCTCTAACTCCAAACGAAGCCTATTGGCTTCTCCTTCAGTAGCCTGTACACGCTTCTTAACATCTTTATACCTTCATAGCCTCACACTCTTTCTCCCTAGCCTTACTCTTTTCCAAGAGAGAACTGTCTTCGTTGGAAAATTCAGCAAATCACTCACTTACATGCTGAAGACTCTCACCAACCTTATAACATTTCAAAAAAAAAATGTAGTAGAAAATGTGAAACTTAGACATCGCAATAAGGGAATCAAAACAAATATCATTTTAAAGCTTCTAGCGAACATACTAATGCCATCGCTTCATGGAAAGAGAGTTTAGAGAGGGTAGCAGGAATTTTTCTTCTATTTGCAAGTTTTTTGCTTCGAGGCGGATGCTTAAAACAGAACTGGCTAGTGTGTCTCTTATTCCCATGAGGCCCTAAGGCAGTTGACAAACCACCATATTGATCATTTCTCCTCCTTCCTCTAGAAGCATTAGTAGCGTGATCAACAACTTCATCTCCTCCTTCAAGGCCTCTATCATCAGAAGACACTAATTGAGAATTTGTTTCGATAATGTTCACCTGAGAGGCATCATTACCAATGATATCATTTAGCTGGAAGGGTGTAGTCTCCATATCTTCATTACCAATGACATATCAATGGTATGGCCACCTAGATCCATATCTGCAATACAGTATATTGATGAGACATCAAATGCATGTATTATCCTAAGCATTTAGAATCTCTTTTGTCAACATTTTGTTTGAAGATTGTTAGATTTAGGTAGGTTTGGGGTTGGTGACCGTTTTTGGTTTTATATCTAAATCCTTCTTTTCTTCACCTACTTTGAATCTAATGGAATTGTATCCTTATGAGTGACGTGCTTATCTCTTTTTAGCACATTTGAAACTCATATTTGTAATATACTAAGATTTTATGTAAGAATAATAGATGCTTTGTTGGTAATAAAGTTAGGATGATGATTTAGGAGTTATATCCTAAGTCTCTAGTTTAAGGTATTTTTGGGAGATTTTTTATGATCATGTTCATCATGTAAGATTCAAGAATGAAGATTCACAAGGATAATAAGGGTTTAGAAGTGAAGTCCAATACAATTTGGTAGAAGAAAAGTCTGGATTTGAAGAAGGAAGGCCGACCGACCAACACAAAGACCGACCAACCGACTGGATAGGTGAAGAAGACTGGGCACGCAGCCCGGGCGCTCAACCGCTGAAGGAAATTGGCTTCAGAACCAAAAAATGCAGGCAACGCCTTGTTCAGTGCAGCTGGACACCGGGGCCTCATGCGTGCCTGAACGGGCGCTTAAGCCTGTGCGGGCCCCTTGCGCCCCGCTCCCTTTTTGACTCTTTTTTACCACAACTTATACTATAAATATCCCTTATCCTATCTTCATTTTCAACTTTCTCTTGGCGAAAAATTCTCTCCCAAAACCCTAAAAACACTTTTATTTCTTCATCTTTTCTCTTGTGTTTACCATGGATTCTTGTAGATTTGTTATTGGTTTAGCTAATCTAGGTTAAATATACTCTTGGGAGCAATTGGTAAACATTTCTAGGATGAATTCGTGAGATTTGATTTCTCCTATTTTGTGCTTTGATTATCAAGTGTAGTTTGTGCTTTCTTATGTAGTTAATGCATGATTTAGACTAGGATGATCAACTAGTTGATGATTGTGGGTTAATTATTTTCCAGGTTTTTGGTCAAACACGAGATACTTTGACCCTTTGTTGATGTGGTTATCGTTAGTTGATGTTAGGTTATAATTAGGAGTGATAACTAATTATGATTATTGATTGATGAAATTGCTTAGATTTGAGATGAATTGGTTTGACTAATTATTAATGTGGCTCACTAATAACGATTTGTATGAAGGCCGATCCTCATAGTCATTGTTAGTAGATATATTTGTGCTATCCCTATATTTCTCACTTGTAGGATATTGTGTTAGTTGTATTGGTTTTCCATGTGTATTGATATTCTTGGGGAAGTTTATGGAGCCGATTGTCTAGGGTGAACCGAGGCTAAGAGTTATTGTGTGGCGCCGATCGTCCACTCTAACTATAATCGAGGAATGGCGAGGAATATCTTCACCCAAAAGGTGTTGATAAGTTCTACACAATATGTAATTAATTCATAAAAATAGGATGATTAGTCAATGATCAAAGGATAACTAGAAATGTTAACCAATTGTGTGTAAGACTCGTTATCATCTTAATTACATCATTCGTTCTAGTGTGATCGTGGTTATATTGTTTTCTCTAATTGTTGGTTGATTTTGTTATTTAAAGTAGTCGTAGTGTTTTCTAAAATCAAAACCCCCCAAGTTTGTTACCACAAACTTAGAGTGAAATCTTTGTGTGCTTTTAATTACGCTTTACACTCGATAAAACCTCTTTTTCCTCATGGATGACCACGACTTGCTACTATATACTTTCTAGTTGTTGGGCGCAATTAGGGCCTATAAATACTATCTTTGAGAGGAACGATGATGGACTCCCATATATATATAGCACAAGTTAGAAGAACACGAGGAAATAATGAAGCTGTGTCATGTATAAGGGATAAGAGTAAACAAAATATGATGAAACGATAAGATAACTGCAAACAAACA
This sequence comes from Rubia tinctorum, assembly GCA_032355605.1. Classification (NCBI taxonomy): domain Eukaryota; kingdom Viridiplantae; phylum Streptophyta; class Magnoliopsida; order Gentianales; family Rubiaceae; genus Rubia; species Rubia tinctorum. The sequence goes on from JAULKM010000340.1 coordinate 10,775, forward strand.
CCTTCGCTCTTGGAATCAGCATGGTGAAGGCATATCGAGTGTTCGCTGAGTCTCAATACAACCTCAGAGTTAGCAGTAAAGCAAAACCCTGCCTTAGGAAGTTTGGATTTGGGAACGTTATAATTCCAAACGGGAAGGGAGTGTTCGCACTCCACCCATTTTTACATAAAACAATTTTTTCCGCCATACACCACAATTATTAGGAAGTCCACTGACAAGATTAACAGAAGGAACTACGGGATAAAAGGTGAATTCATCAGATAAAATTTTAACCTTACAATACTGATACAGACTACGGAATAAGGCAATTGAAAAAAGGAACTTAGGATTGCTCAAACACATGGTAGAAAAACACAATGATTGAGTTACCCTTAGGATGAAACTGAGATAATGTGACTCGATAATATGAAATTAAATCTATGATGTGCTAAGATAAAGGAAAAGTGAGTCCAAATTTAAGATAACTTAAATAACATGAGATGTAGCCATTAGGAGGAGTGGGAACACTCTCATGAGTTATCATGAGCTCTAAACTCAAACTAAGACAAAAAAAAAAGGAAAATTATTTTTAAAATTTTCCAAGTGGTAATCGGAAAGAATGCTACTGACGGCAGAAAAACTGGTGGGATGGTTGAAATCCTCCCAAAGCTAACATTGTCAACCTGGACATCCTTTACGGAAGGTTCAGCGACATCAGGGGTAGACATTCAGGTAGAGATAACTCATAGGATTCAGATGAAAACCTATCAATTAGAATTACAGAATACAAGGGGTATAACTAGGTAAAAGCCAAAAACAGGAACACAAAATAAATGCCGGAAGAGAGAATCGGAGAACTTTTGGACCAAAATGGAGAGACTAAATTATTAGGGTGGAGACACCGCACGAATTCCCAATTATAAGAATTGTTTCAGAAAGGGAGAGAGGATTAAGGACTAAAGAAACTTACAAGTTGGCGGAGAACGATGATGAACTTGAACAATAAAGAGGACAGGAAGAAGATGAAGAATTCAGAATCTTGAAAGACTAATAAACCACGAATTTTGATTTAAGAAACTGAAAAGTCAAGAGAGGTTAAATCAACCCGAAAAGCAGTGATGAATGTCTGACAAAAAGTAAGTTACCTATTTTGGAATACGAGAAGGCGGTTGTATATGAATAGATGAAATACACTGAAAAATGATGGAGCTAAGTCATCAAAATTGTAACAAAAAGATAATGGCAGAAGAGAAAATCTCGGAACAGTATAATGAATAAAAGGGGAAAATTGCGGCTCAGAGAGACAAGACCGCTACAACGAGAAGTCTACCAGAATTCCTACATTTTCAAAATTCAAATTCAAATTTCAAAAGTTAAACAACTCAACAAATTCGTAAGTACAGCCAAGAAGCATAAAAAACTACGTGAAGATAGTTGAAGTAGATGTGATAACAAACATGTTATTATAGTTTAAAGAATAAACAGAATAACAGTTCGCACACATTCTACAAGCATTGTCATCGCTTCGTGTTATATTGACTTCATGGATCGGGGGACTTATGGTGTATACCTAGCCCATGAGCTAGAGGCTGCTGGCATTTAGGCCCAACCCAGTGTTCAACCACAAATAGATAAAGATAGAATACACAATGTTCAGCCCAATGTTCATGTCAACCACGAATTGACAAAGGCGGAGCCATGTCCAAGAGGACTCAGCCACAAACGCAGATTGTAACAACCACGATGCAAACATGATGAAACCCACAATCTTAAACCCTAGTAATGCAGGGCCACGACTACAATCGGCTATAAATACAAGGAGAGCAATACAGACTCAGGTAAGTGGAACTCAACAAACAAATACAAATTCTCCTAAGGAAAAGAACTAACTTGATCGTCATAGCACTTTCCCCAGAATTTACTTCCGTGATCTTTCTTGCAGGTTCACATTGGTTGCAAGTTGAACATTAACCACTTCGCCTAGCCAGGATACGACATCAACATATAGCCTTATTTATAGTTATGATATTTATATGGTGGAATAAAATTTTACCAATAATCGAGTTCGAACATTTACCTTTTTCCATGAATTACAAAAAAAAATTACCAGGGTCTATTATGCAATTAGTATAAGTTTTAATTTGGGATGTGGTTTTTCAATATACTAATAAATCTAGGGACCTATTGTTCAATTATAACATATATATATATTACCAAATATTCAGAATTTTTATTTTCACTTTTTTTTCAAGCGATCGAAAACCTCCAACTGACGCTGACAATCATCATTACACGCTGGCAACCACAACTGGACACCGGAATCTCGCCAGAATTTAGCTGGAATTTTCTTGTCATCCGTTTATCTTCTTCCTCCGTTTCTCGAAAACAGCCGCGCAACCGCTTCTCAGAAGCGATTTTTGTTCTTCTACATGCGATGTCGCTGCCGCGCTTCTTCTTATTCTTGTTCTCCATCGCTCCCGCGGCGCCGGTGGAGATGATGTCTCCTTCGTCACTAAACGACTGGATTCGAACATCGATTACTCTCTGCTGCTGTTGAGCTGCTACGTTGGTGCTTAAACCCTAGCCGGTCCTCAAAACATCTGTCGGCCTATGCAATTTATGGTGAAACCCTAGGCCTCTAGTTCTCTATAATTCGTACCCCTACACAGCAACAACTACTTCGCAGCAACTCCACAGCGAAGACGATGAAGCTTCTGCGCGTAGTGACCAGTGAGATTTAATTTTGCATTTTATTTTTCCAAAGACATGCTGAATTTTAATTATATTTCACTAATAGTATGTTCAAGAATGGTTTTCTGGTGAGTTGTTAGTACTCTGGACTTAAATCATAGACCTGAGTTCAATTTCCACCAAGATCTCTTTTTTGTAGAATTTATACTCTTGAGGTATTGTAACTTTTTTGTTGATATTTGTAGCATTTTTTCTCTCATGTTGATGTTTTCCATTTATAAAGTAAGGTTTAGTTGATATGAGTTGACGTTTTGTAGTTTTTTTGGGTGATATGGATTGATATTTTAAATTTGTTTCTCAAATTGATGTTTTTCTTTTTCCGGGTGAGGTTTAAGTGATTGGAGTTGATGTTCGTAGATTTTTTGGTGATGTACGTTGATGTTTGTAGTGTATTTTTCTTCATGCTCATGTTTTTCATTTTCCTGATTAGGTTTAAGTGATAGAAGTTCATATTTGTACCTTTTTGGTGATATAGGTTAATGTTTGTAGTTTTTTTTTAAAGAATTGATAATTTAGGTTTTGTTGATGTTTAATTATTTATAGAGTGAAGAATTTATACTCTTGAAGCACTATAGTTTTTTTATTGATGTTTGTAGTTTTGTTTTCTCTCATGTTGATGATTTTTAATTTTTTGGGTGAGTTTAGTTGATATAAGCGGATATTTTGTATTTTTTGGGTGATATAAGTTGATATTTGTAGCTTCTTTTTTCTCCACTACCACAAAAACAACCTCTAGAACTGGTTTTTTGGCATCGGTTTTAGAAAACCGGTGCCCCAAATCTTTTTAGCACTAATTTTTTAAAATTAGCACCGGTTTTTTTAAAAACCGGTGTTAAATTTTAAAAAAACCGGTGCTCAAAATTTTAAAATTCAATCTTCCTGCCAAAAATTTTGCCAAAATTTAGCACCGATTTTCAAATCGGTGCTAATTAAAAAACCGGTGCTAAAAATTTTAAAATTCAATCTTCTAGTCAAAATTTTCAAATAATTTGCCAAAATTTAGCACCGATTTTTAAAAAATCGGTTCAAATTAAAATAACCGGTGCTAAAAATTTTAAAATTCAATATTCCCGCCAAAATTTTCAAAACATAAGCTAAAATTTAGCACCGGTGTTTAAAACCGGTGCTAAAAATTTTAAATTCTATCTTCCCGTAAAAAAAAATCAAAACTTTTTCCAATATTTTAAAATTTAATATTCCCGCCAAAAATATTTAAATATATTCTCCTAAAGTTTTGAAAAATATTTCATGAAATGGGCGTAGTTGCGCGCAACCGTTCTTAGCAGAAAATATATTTATGCTTAACTTTCAAAATATTTCACTTTTTTGGTTGATTTTAACTTATAGCTAAGTTGATTTTAATTAATTAATTATCAATATTTACTAAACTAATATATATAAATAAGAATAAACTTGTTTGACGATAATTAATTAACGTCCAACTCTTAATTGATTTAGTATATATAAATAAAAATAAAAATGTTTGACTCCAAACTAATTAACGTCCAACCCTTAATTGATTTAGCATATATATTTACAAAAAAATTGTTTGATTTTAACTAATTAACTGTTAACCATGGAGTTTTAAAAATATTTAGTCTCGGTTTTCTAAAAATCGGTGCCAAAATCGGTTTTAAATATTTGAAAATTTCAATCTTCCCGCCAAAATTTCAAAACAATTCAAGAAATTTTTTTTAAATTTTTTTGTTTGAATAATAAGAATATAAATGTTTAAAAGGATAAAATCTATGCCTTCTCTCTAGCTCGCCTTCTCTCTAGTTTTTAACAATACTTTTTGCAGCTTTACCGAACATTACCACCCCAACGTCCATATCACCACCGTAACGGCTTTTTCTACCACACCGGAGCCTCTCTCTAATTTATAATTATGGCGGCTCCTCCCCTGGAGGTAGCCCGCCAATGGATTACGCTCAATGCCTCAAACAAAAACCCTACTCCGAAAGCAATCCCAAAATG
>JAULKM010000359.1:0-15478 GCA_032355605.1 Rubia tinctorum
ATTATTGGCATCTTTTGAGCTTAATGAAAAAGGGAAGGTCACCCTCCAAACCCCGTCTATGACGGTTTAATTTTTTTTTTTAAAAAAAGTAGGATTAAAATACAAGAAATCCACCGCATCACTGGAATGAATCAGTGTCTCATCCCTTTTTCCTACGTGGGAGTAGACTTTTTTAAAGGAAGAAAGTTAAATAACCACTTCTCATATCTGACTGATAGAATAGCTAATAGATTAGAGAATTGGAAAAATAAATGGTTCTCTGCAAGGGGGAAGATTGATATTAATCAAACACGTGCTCAACTCCGCCCCCCTCCACTCTTGGTCAATAACAGCTCCTACTAGCCATACAATCCAAAGGATTATAATTAGTAATTTCTTCTGGGGTGATAAAGAAAATTGATTAAAAGGCATTTGTTATCCTGGAAAAAAGTTTGTTACCAACTAATGAAAATGGACTAGGTATTAGGGATCTGACAGAATCAGTTCTAGCATTCTCCACTAAGCTATAGTGTAAGCTACAAATTGGAGCTTCATTGGGAAAAATTCATGTGGTTTTTACCTGACACTTGTAAATCTTCGGAAACTTGGACTAGGTATAAGGAAGCAGATAGTTTTTATCAGCTAAACTCGCAGGTCATAACTAGGAATGGCAATCCACAACAAATATGGGGAATGCAAACTGGCTGGGATCAGGGCCTCTGCTCAAGGTACAGCTGCCATCCCTACTCATCTTTTATCTGAATATTTATCTCCTCAAACCATGGAAGAAAGGAAAGGATATTATATTTACTCCTGAGAAAGATTATATGACATGGAAACCGGATCAGGAAGTATCTTTAATTGTTAAATCAGCCTTCTCGGCCACAAGGAACAAAAACCCTACAATTTTTAATATTGAAAAAGGTATGGAATTCAATAATTCCAAACAAAATACTCCCTCCGTCCCAGCCTAAATTGCATAGTTACTTTTCAGACACTATTCTCCATCAAAGTTTGACCTCATATTTGAATAGATATATGAGCAACAATATTATCATATGCGGTATTGTTCAATTCGTCGTAACAAGTAGTTTCTAAATATAAAAAAAATTACCGAAATTATACGTAAGTGGAGATATTAATGGTTAAATATGTTTGTTAAACAACGTGATAATGATTGCCCTGCAAAATAGGCTGTGACAGAGGGAGTATTACTATTACTATTATTACTTGGGATTTTAATTTTCAAAGTCAAGTTGGAAAAAAAATTGCAGAAATGACGTCGGCGGGAGTTGGCGCGTGATCAAATCGAACATCCACATTTATTATAGGACTAAAGCAGTGTCATCCCCCACCGACCCACTGAACATTTGCCTTGACCATGCTGCTGCAGTTCCAAGTTTGTGATCCACACAAATTTCAGTTACAAGTTGTCTACGCCCATGGCCCCAAAATATCCAAAACTTATTAGTCACACATCTTCTTAAAGCCGGAGAAAACTGTAAAGTGAGTGAATCTGCAAGATTTGTATTTTGAGGATCTTCAACAATTTGTGCATTACCTCTCCACTACAATTTTGTTCACTTCTACCCTAAGTTTCTTAAAAGTGCCATTTAACCATTGGCCGATATAAAGATATTTAACTTGAAAGTTAAATACTCTCTCCCTCCCAAACTAAACTTCACACAATTTTTTTCATGGTTTTTAAGAAACAGTTTTGACCGTTAATATGCTTAACTACGTACAATACCGACAAATAAAAAGTTAATATTTGGAAATTACTTATTACGATGAATCCAACAACATCACATACAATGATATTATTGTTTATATATTTATTCAAATATGTGGTCAAAGTTTGATGATGTTGAATGTCAAATAATAAGTGTGCGGATTAGTCTGAAACAAATGGAGTACTTGAATTTTCACCTAAAATATTAAAGGGTTAAATGTTTTTCTAACTTTGTCTTTAGATCGAAAGTGTCAAACTAACCCTATAAAACCATAAAGTGCCAAACTAACTCTAACTTTATAATAAATCGTGCCAATATAACTTCCGGCCACATTCCGACATTAACTCACTTATTTGACTGTTGATCGAATCAAGAAAGATAAATTTACCCTCGAACACTTTAACTTAATTTGTTTTTCCATTTTATCCCTCCTATTGTTTTCTCATTTTAGCTTAATCTCAAACACCATATAATAGAAATGGTTTGTTTGGTGCTGTCAACCGGGGATACTGAAGTCATTTTGACTAACCTAAACTTAAATTGTCTAAAAATATCATACTAATATTTTAATATTTTAATTATTTATTATATATAATCAATCACAAGTTTTTAAAATATATAACTTCTAAATAAATATTTAAAACCATAAATATCTCATACTATATCTATATATGACTAAAGAAAATCTAAATAAACACATAATCTGAAATAATAAAATGTTTGAATTTTTTATACAATCAAAGAGTACTTTTGATAGAAATATGTATACATATTATTTATTTATTATGTATGAGAAAGTCTTGTTAGAAATTGTTTGTTTGGTTCTGTCAACCGAGATATTAAAGTCATTTTGACTAATTTAAACCTAAGTTGTCTAAAAATAACATTCGAATATTATAATATGTTACTGTTTTAATTCTAAATGTATATAATCAATCATAATTTTTTTTAAATATATAACTTCTAAAAATATATTTAAAACCATAAATATCTCATACTGTATCTATATATCACTAAAGAAAATCCAAATAAACACATAATCTGAAATAACAAAATGCTCAATTTTTTAATACAATGATAGAGTACTTTTGATAGAAATATGTATGCATATTATTTATTTATTATATATGACAAAGTTTTGTTTTAAACCGACTAACTGTTAAATGAAAATATTTTATAATTAGTAAGACGAATTAGGTTATTTAATATTTACTTTTATTTATTGCATTGATATACACATAATTATGATAACATTTTAAAATGAATCTCAACATATAAATAATTACTTTTTAAAAAATTAAATGAAATATTATAAAAATAATTAATTTTTATTATATTCAATATTTGATAATTTCTAACTAAATTAATTATTTTACTTCATAACTTATACATATTTCCTCATATGACTAACTTTAAAATTTTAAATAAACTTTGTTTTCAATTTAAATGTAATATACAAAATGTACATTTTAATATTTTAATTAATAATTGCACAACGCGCAATAGTACTCCACTAGTTTAGCTTAATTTGTTTTTCCACCTCCGCATCAGCATCCCACCACCCTCTCCCGCTGCTAGCCACCACCACCACCCGCCATCAGCTAAACCTTCACCCCACCACCGCCAAAACGTCACTACTGCTTCTCCTTCCAATTCTCCATCACCTTCCACCACCACACCCTCCGCCACCATTACTTCTTCCGCCGGTGCTCGTGCTCCACCTAGCCTCTCCGGCCAGCTGGCACCACCCTTCCAATACACCGCAAGAAAAACCTAACTCAGATGATAGGTGGCCTCGCGATTTCCTCCGACAGAAGAAAGCTTGAAGCCCTGAAGCGATTCACTCCAACCGGTGGCCTCGCGATTTTCTCCGACAGGTGGAGAGTACAGAGTGACTGGCGATACACTACTAGTACTGTACAAACAAGTGACAATGAGTGGACGTGTTGATAAATTATTTTGAAAAATCCGTTTGCTTGAATTCCAGTAAAAGGAAAGAATAGATAGAGTCTGATTGTTGGACAGAATTGATTGTCGGACGGAGGTCCATGTGCTCCGCCGCCAAGAAAGAAGAAGAATGAAGAAAGAGGAAGAGGAGCGTTAGAAGGGTAAGATTAGTCTTTTTAATTTTAATTTTAATTTTATTTGTATTTGTATTTGTATTTTTTAAATTCCAAAGAAAAAATGGTCATTTCCTTAATTTTCGGTCAAAATTTTCATTGACAATCGAAGTTAACGCATCTCAGGTTATTTTGCCACATAGTTCATAAAGTTAATGTTATTTTAGTACTTCTTAATTTTACAGGGTTATAATGACACTTTCAGACTAAATTCAGAGTTATTTTGGCACTTCATACAATATTAAATCCTGCAAAAATTAAATTAAACTGACTGAAATATTTATGTTAATCTCATCTATACGTAGAATGAAAGGATATCCTTAATCTACAATTTTCATTCGGTAAAACACCACCAGATCTGCACCATCACTAGTAGAAGAAAGCCATTAATAACGCTATTAAACGGCGATTTCGTAAAAAACACTAGAATCGTCTTCTAATGTAGGTTCGAACTCTGAACATGTTTTTTGGTAGTTGGGTTGACGATAGACAGTTTTGAAAAGCTGTTAGATGGTGGTTGGAGCATAGTCGCCGTCTAATGTAGCATGATCAACAATAGTTAGGTTTGAACCACCGTTGAAAGTGTTGTACGGTGGCTTCGATGTTTACTTTTGTGCACACCATGGCACTTCCCGAAATCGGAACATGTGCCTGGATTGCACTAAAGTAGACAACGGCGGTTAAATCGCCTTCTAAGAAACTCTACAAAAATATTCACTAAAAACTACTATCTTGAGCCATTTTCGAGGGGATTTCCAAAGTAGGAAGTGCCTTTGGAATTTCACTTTTGACGTCGGTAGCTATTTTGGAAATTCCCCTGAACTACACAAAAGAATACAATGCTAGTTGAACTGCCATCTAAAAAATCTTACAAAATTACGCACTAAAATCTACTATTTTAAGGCATGTCTGAATCATTTCTGGAAGACGTTTTGAGTCGGAATTGGTTTCTAGAGTGCATTAAAGTAAGAAACCCAAAAAAATATCCCACCTTTATAATGGAGTGCAACCGCTTATCTTTTCATTCATCCATCTTTTCTTTCATTCTTCTATCTTTCCTTCATCCTCCCATCTTTCCTTTCATTCTTCCTTCCTTCTCTTTTTTCTTCCTTCTTTTCCCCCTCCTTCTCTAAATCTGACACTTCCTTCTTTTAGTTCTAAATACGAATCCCCGATGCCAACCTCAAATATGAAGAAGGTGTGGTGATAAACTTCATATATCATGGTATGGGTTCTTCTCCGTTTTGAGTTTCTAAATGATAAACCCACCTATCAATTTTGATGTATGTTATAGTTCAAGGTGGATTGATGATTGTTTGAATGTTTATTACAATGGTGGGTCGTTACCCCGCCCACCACCAGCCTATCTTCTTCTCGATTCAGCCACCACCCGCCACCACTTCTCGCTCGTTACCCTAGCCACCACAAACCCATTTTCTTGTCGATTCAGCATCGTCGACTCCCCTGCCTCGTCCAGCTTCCTCGCGCTCACCGATCATCGCAGACTCATCCGCCTCGTCTAGCTTCCTAGGACTGGAGTGTCTGGTTCACCTTCTTCAGGTCCTTCTTATTCTAAGAAGAAGAAAGAAGACGGCGGTGAGCGTGGGGAAAGAAGAAGAAACAAGAGAGAGGGGGCATTTCTATCTTTTGAGTTTTTTCCTTTTTTTATTTTCTTTGATCCAGGTCTAAAATGATCATTTCATTATTTTCCGGCAAACTCTTGGTTAACAATTGAAGTCAACAGCGGACATAGTTAGATTAACACATTCATCAATAAGCTAGAGTTAGAGTTAGTTTAATCTTTTTTTTTATTTCGTAGGATTATATTGACGGTTTAAACTAAAATAGAGGTTATTTAATTTAGCACTTTACTCAAAATTTAAAGTGCATTGTACTTTGCTACGAGAATGTGAGACATGTAAGACTTTGACAAATTTGAGGAATTGTCAACCTCTGGGCATGAAGCCCAGTTGGGATTCGTTATAACAATATCTCGGGCCTGTTTCTTGTTTTGTTTAGGTAGAGTGGCTGCAATCATGCTTGAATTTTCTTACAAGAAAAAATTTCATCGGTTTTATAATTATAGGTATAATTTCATTTTAAGTGTTAAAATTATCAATGTTTAATAACTAATATATTTATTTATACGTGTAAAAAAATCTATAAAATAATAATTTGATAATATGTTATGACGATTTCAAAAACACATTACATGATAACAGTGTTACGTATATAATAGAATAAAATGATTAAAATTGATCAAGTTTGACTCTCAAAGTCGAATTATGCCAATAATCATGGGACAGAGGGAGTAGTTAATTAGGGGTTTTTGGGTGGGACTAACACTAGTGCAGAATGACCTATTAAAGGCGGAGTTTAAAGGCGGTTCCGCTTAATTTTCCAGGAACAGCCTTCTGGAGAGGGTTCCAAGTTTGGAACCAGGTCATTCGGGCCGCCCTAAAAAATCAAAGGCGGTTCAGTGTCGTTGGAAGGCAGTTATAAAAGAATCACTTTCCATTTATGTGAATCAAAGGTGGTTCATTAAATAACCGCATTTGATTGAGAACAATTAAAGGAGGTTGTGCAAAAGTGACTTATATTGTGTAAAGTTCCAGACTCGGAACTGGGATACAAAGCGAGTTCCGAGTCGGAAACCTTTGTGGATGAGGCTGTATGAAAGGACGAATATTGTTTCGAGATTGTAACATCCTCTAACTATAGTTCCGACATAGGAACCATGTCCGGTTCTTTGTGAGATAGTAGTAGATAAGTTCCTCTATCAGAACAATTAAAATAGGAAGCTTATATTTAGCAGGTTCAAGCCTCACAATTTGGAGAATAATTTGTGAAGAGGCATAGCCCATTCCTTGGGTTTTCTTGTGAAACTAGTTATTGAAGGTATGTTCAAGTCAATCACTTATTAGATTTCATTCCATTCAATTATATTACAAATTGGTTAAACTAGTGTTTATGTGTGGAATTTTTTTTAGGGGCATTGGGTTAGATTAGGGTTTATGTTGTGTGTCATATTCGTTTGAAATCATAATCCATTATAGGTACGTACGCATGCTCATTTAAAATGCTCTCTTCTGTGCTAATGACAACGATTTGATGCTTGAAGAAGATAACGCGAGTTTGCTTGTGCATGTCGGAAGGTCGGACCATGATGAGGTTGTATGGGTTGATGCCTAAGGTAAGATGACCAAGAGTAGGAGGAAATTGAAGAGGAAGTTACCGAAGAAGAAGAAATCTAGGACATGATTCATGTGCTTCATTCCAGTGTTTTGTGAAGATGACCATTTCATGGGAAAGGGTTCTGAGCTCGGAACTTTTTCGGCACACTTGGTTATAGGTATACTTGTTTCCCTTGTTTCTTCCTTACTATGTAAGAACATGCTGCAGAACCTGTTGGGCTAATATACATTGCTATTCAAACTACGAGTAACTGAAGATATGCAAAAGAAACCATTGTCATAATCAAGCATGCAATAGAACATCCAAATAACATCCAAATTCATTAATCCATCTAGTGATCATAATCATTCAAGTAGTCTAGTTAGGAGATCCAAAAGTATACATAATCCTGGAACAGGTCTAACTCATGTCACACCGAAGAGCATCGCTTCAGGCGGGGAATCTTGGGCTCTTTGAAGGCTCTCTCGTAAGCACGTTGCTTCTTTTATGACTTCCATATGCACTCTCTCAGTTATCCGACTTCGTCACGTACTCATTTGTAGCAATTCTTCATGCTCTTGATAAATTTTTGCCGAAACTTTGTACGAATAACAATTAAAGTAAGATAGGTAAAAAAATCTAGGATTGATTGTTTAAAAAGTAAATGTATCTTCTTCTACCCTTGCTCTCTTGTGAGAATTGGCCGTATTAACATTTCGGTGACACCACTTGTTCTCGAGTAGTATCCACTTTTTCTTCTCAAAGTACTGCTTGTCAAAGTTTTTACACTCCTTTTTCTCGCCATGAAAAGCCAACCTGGTCACTCCTCGCAATATCAACGCATTTGATATAGTTCCTTGAGATCAAATGATTTTGTTCTTCCTAGATCATGAGGATTGCGTTTAAAGTATTTCACACTACATGCAATTGGGTCAATATTAGGGTAATCATCATTAAACGGCCATTCCCCTCTATGATAAACATCATCTAAAGGCCCATCCACCACTTGGGGGTACACATCATGTACGCTCTTGTAGGGGCGATCAATCTTTTCATTTATGATCCAATGACTCATCTCCACGTTATACCCGTTCACCCTAGTCCAATAACTACATGAACCCTCTACCTCATGCAAATTGGCATAAAATTGACAAATCTCATCAAAATACCCGGGTTCATTTAAATAAGAAGTTTTAGCAAATGTTGATCTTCTAAATATTTAACGGGTCGGCTAACCCAATACTCTTGTACAAACTCAAATTTATTATATAGATATCCAATATCTTACCATCATCCCTTAAAATATTGAACCTAGTTTGGGCTTCAAGAGAAACAAACCTCGCTTCGTAGCCCGTATTCCTCGGTTGGCTTCCTCTCGTGGACTTTGCCTGACGACAATAAACTGGTGTGATTAGATTTGATGATGAAATGGTGTTTCCTGCGTGTGTGTGAGAGAGTTTGAATTTGGGTGAGAGATGAAGCTCCACACTAAGAATGGCTTTAGGGTTTGTTATAATGATTCTCGATTTGGTTTTTATTTTTTCTTTTATAGGCAGCTGTCTTTCGATCTCAGAACAACGTCTTCTACTTTTTTTAAAGGGCCAATTAAAAGTTCCAACATTAAAACAACAATCTTACAATCATTTAAAAATTCCAATGTAGAGTTCCGAGTTTGGGAATTTATTAGGATTGGAATTCAAATAGTCATTTTACATCAACTTCTATCCTGAAAAAGAGAGAGTTTGGAACTAGAATTTCATACTCGGAAAACCAATATTTGTGCTTTTAATGTATAGACCCGATCAAGTTACAAAGTCAAAACTAATATTTGAGAAATATTAACTTAAACTCAAACAATCATACAATTGGCTAGATTTCTTCATGAAAACAACTCAGAGTTCGGAAGCGTTGTTCCAGACTCGGAACAGTTACTTTCTTATTAACATGTAAACCTGACATTCAGTTCCGAGATCGTAAGTTGTTTTAGTAAAAATAAACAAAAATAACCTTTTCTTTGTTGATCAGTTTAATTATAGAAATGACACTAGACTTTGAAACCTTTGTTCCGAACTCGTAACAAGTATAATCATCCTAGGAAGTTTTTCCTCTTATTCAATTATGAGCCCGTATCATACCTGTCAATAAAAAACTTCAAAACACCCTTTAGTCATTTTGATCATATTTTGTCTTGAAAAAAACCAGAGCTCGGAACAATAGTTTTGAGCTCGTAACACGTGCATTTCGTCTCAGTTCTTGTAATCCTGAATAACAAGTTCCAAACTCTGAACACGTTCTGGGAAAAATTTTCCTAAGAAAAGATATAGTTCCTCTATCGGAAGTTTTTCTTAAAGTATGGTAATTGAAAGTAAACAGCCATTAACTAGTATCACATAAGTATGTCTACAAACGACAACCATTTAATGTAAACAACCATTAAACATTGAACTTTGTCAAAGACATGATATCAAAATCTACAAGTCATTTGTCATCTAAAAAAATGTACCTAAATTATCATAAACTCAAGTTCAATAAATATTTCAACATTACATCAATTCAAAACAGTTTAACTCATCCTAACATCTTTTCAATCTCGAAATCGGTCATCTCTGGGTTGGCAACCCGTCTTCAGCATTATCTTCCTCAGTCTCATTGTCATCAGAATATAAGAGTTTGAAGTTTGGCATTCCCTCGTCATTGCTAAGCACAATCTCGAGTCTGGTGGAATCGATGAATTTGTTGTGCCTAGCAATAGTCGCAACTAACTCTTCATTTGCGACACCAACTTCACTGCGTAGGCATGACATGTACTTTTTCTTGGTACTCATCCAAGAACCTTGCCTCCCTGAAAAACACAACAAATAAGTATGGAATACATGTCAGGAAATTTTATAAAAATCAATCCTGAAAAATAATTAAGGTTTGGCTATTCACGAGATGAAGAAGCCTCTGCTTTAAACATCATCTTGTCCCTCACTCCTCTTCGCCTCCCTAGCAGATGACCCGGGAACCGTGTGTTGGACATATACCCCATTGTTGTTCAGAACCAAGTGCTTGTGGTCGAACCAAGCCTCGTCATAGTACTCCATGTGCAATGGTTTGTCAATGGCCAAAACCTTCCACTTCTTGATCAACGCCGTGATCAAGCCACCATACGGAAGATCCTTATTTTTACCCACCGTGGCCTTCAACATATACGTAACAATTTTATATCTGGGGTTGAGCTTGACACCCTCCATCACATAATAGAAAATCATTATATTTCCTATTGTAGGCTCGCATGCGTGGACACCGGAAGGAATGACCATCTGAAAAATTCACTCATATATTATCCCATTCTCCATGGAAAACACTCCCACATTATAACTCTCGACTTGTCTAGGTGTTGATCCCGACCTATTGAAATATTTATTTTCCATCGTTACGGGGCATAGTGGGGTTACTTCCTTAACCCCGATGCAATTCTGTTGATGGAATATTTCAACAGTCTACCCTTATTGACGAGTTCATTTTAGTCGGTTCAGTATATTCAATACCTAGGGCACCATTAATTGAATACTTTGTGATGGGTATAGTCACACCATTCACAATAGTCTGCTCCTTACTGTTACTACCCTGTCTTAAATTAGCGTAGAATTATAGGACTGCATCATAATAAACTGGTTCATCTAACGTGAGTAATTTGTCGAACTCTTCATTTTTTTCAACCAAAAACCCTAACCCTAGAGGCACCACATCACTAGAACGAATAGCCTTAGGATTGCTACATTTCCTATGATTGAATTTCACGTACCTCTATTCCGCAATGCGATTGTAGAACCGTTCTGAAGCACCACCGATGCTCAGTTGAGTTGGTCGATGACTCTAGGAAGACGCATTCCCACACCCACTGCTCGATTTTCCACCACATTGCCTATGACTCATACTCAATTACTCATTTAAATATAGAAGTTGAAGAGTTGGTTACGAGTTCGTAGAACAAGGGGATTCGGATAGGGTTAATCCTGGATTTGCGGTTTATGAAAATCCAGCCACTATTTTTTTATTATACCTTGATTAGGTTTCGAATTTGGAACCTAATCTTTTCGAATTAACAAAGGGAAAATGTTGTTCATATTTCGGAACCTAGAAGAAAACATAGTTCCGGACTCGAAACGTAACCGGGCATGTAAAAAACCGGAGCATTAAAGGCGGTTATGAAAGGGGGTGTTTTAATACCCATTTCTTTTCATCGGGAGTTCCCTCTCATTTTCACCTCCACAAACCCTCCCCATACCTTTTCCAACATAAACTTCACAATTCTCTCCTCAAATTATCACTTCCATTGCAAAACCTTCACAAACCCTATATCTTCATCTACTACACATATTCTCTTAAAAATCAACACCGTAGAGCTTGGATTTATGTAAGAGGGCTTTATATGGTGAAACTTATAGTCTACCTACAACATTTCTAGATCTGATACCCATATATTGTTAAAAGGTAAAAATTAATGTGTTTGTGATGTCGTGTTGAGGTGATGAGATTATGAATAACATTTTTGGTTTTCAATGTTCTTCAAGAAGATATGTTCATGTGTGTGCAATATTGTGATTCATTTAAGTTTTTGTTTTTATAAATGTTATGCCCTCCTTTGTGAGCTAGTAATTCGCAAGTGGAATATATTGATTGTTGGCCTTTGATCCTATTCATTCCGGAAAAAAGAACCGAGAAGAACAAACATGTACAATCGAAGGACATTCCTATACAATAGGCAATGAAGACGTTGAGGAAGAGGTGTCGGATAGTGGGAAAATTCAACAGACAATAACCTTGGATAGTGAGGAAAATGTAAGTATTAATGTATTTTTTATTTATCTTCGTAAATATATTGAAAGGTGATGGTTAAAAACTCATGTCATTTAACCCAAATTAATCATTTAATACATTTTTTTAAAATATGTTACTACAATATTATAGAGACCATGGTAGATTAATATTTCACGTCCTCGATAACAATCGTGTTACTATATGCTCTTCAATACCGATGTGTTCATTAGAATGTCCGGGGAATAATGGTAATGAGGGTTGTGCCCTAACAAAAATCAAGGTGTGACTGTCTATTGATGTTGCAGAATTGTATTCAGTCATCAGTTATTGTAATTATATGATACTAATTTTAATTATTCTTATTAGTACAAGAAACAAGCAGATGTATGGGAATGCAGTTATTACGTAATGTTATACGTAGTAAAGTGTATTCTACATATTCGTGAGGATATCCTAGAAATCTACGAGGTGAGTACTAACATGTTTGTGAGGATATCTTAGATATTATATTTAAGCAACGAAACTTTTCGGACTAATTCTTCTTTTCTTACATTGGTTGTTTCACAGATTTTTCCAAGGGTTGAAAAGCCAAATAGAAAAGAAGATATCAACAGTGCAACAAAGTGTTTGGCTAGGTATGTTGTGCACTCCCGCTCCTTTACAGTTGGGAGTCCAAATGTGGTATATATTATGAGAGACTAGTATTTGATTACATTGTTGTGCGGAATAGAATTTCTAATGACTTATACTCCTATCTATAGATTGTTGCTTTGTTAGAGTAGGCTATAGATTTTAGATAGCTAGTGTCATCTTCGCTTGTATTTTGTACAATCTGGATCTGTTTTACAAGGCTTTCAAAAAGCCGATTTATAGTGCATTAAAATGATTTTACCATAATATCCTAATAGAGTTCCGAATGAGGAACTACTTCCGATATTCCAATTTTTTCACAGTCCAGAATCAATGTTGCTCTATCAGAATATACAGTTTGGACGTTGTTCCGAACTCGGAACTGTATCCCCGAAAACCACAGTTCCTGCATAAACAATCCCGTGCATATCCAGAATTAATCCCCGGTGGAGGACACGTTCTACAACCTAGACCCAGTTCCGAGCTTGTAACAACAGTTCTCCAACCGGCGTTTGACCAATATTTCCACACTCGGAACTCAGAAATCAGTTCCTCAATCGAAAGTATGAACTTTATACGACGGTCGGATAATCAGTTCCACACTCGGAATTTCATCTATAGTCTGATTGTCGAACTACATGTTCTGAGCTAGGAACTAATTAAAGTCGATTGCAGAAAAGGATAACCGCCTTTGATCCTAGTCATTCAAAAGTGGTTCTCGAAACCGCCTTTGATCGCAACAGATCAAAGGCATGACCAGAGAAGTCACAAAAGTGACTTCTCTGGTCTGAAGGAATCGCCTTTAATAGGCCTGGTTTCCACTAGTGTAAGTTCTTGTTCTTCTAGATTTATATGCCTTCAATTCAATTTAGTTTAGTAAAAAATTAATTTGATGAAAATTGTTTTAATTTAGTTATATTATTACTCCCTTTGTATCTTTATAAGTGGCACCATAGATTTATGTGCTTGAATTTAAGTGAAGAAAATGAGTGGATGAAATCAAATGTAGAATGTGAAAAGTAGAACGAGTGGATGAAATTGAAATAATCTTACCAAAAATGGAAAGTGTGCCAATATAAAATAAATAACCCAAAAAGGAAAGTGTCAATAGTAAAGAATCAAAGGGAGTACTATTTTTCAATACAATTATTTTTAGTTAAGTTCAATTTAGTTTAGTTCAAGATAATTCAGATAAAATATCGAAGAAAAGGCATGTTTCAATGTGAATATATAAGAAATATTATTTTTAAAACAAGTTTAGAAATTACAATATTTAAATTAAAAAATACGATATTTAAGTTTAGAAATTTTATTTTAAATTTAAAAAATACCTTGATTGCTCTATATCTTTAGATAAATATTTATTATTATTATTATTATAATTCAGTATTATTGTTATAATATATTTATCTTTCATTTAATCTATATTAGGCTCAAATTTATAGGTGGATTTTATTTAAAATTTTATAATTATATACTAAACGCCCCCAATGTTCGAGGCTCCTCCCAAAATGCTCTCCGTGTTTGAAACCTTAAATTTTTCATCAACCCTTAATTCTCCTCTTCCGGTGATTTCATTGATTGGGAGAGGGGGAATTCCTCTTCCTTCTCTCTATTTTCTTGTAATCATTTTATTTTTATATTTATCGTACAGATCTTAGCCACCTTTTGTGCAAGCTATGGCGATATTAAATGGCTTTCGACAACGTCAATGTTGCTTCTTCGCATTGTTGAAGGTTAAACTAATGATGGTGAATCGTGCTGCAAACTTCAACAACGGCTCTCAGACAAACTCCTTCGACTTGGATTCATCTGCATCCCTGATGTCAATTATTTCCAAAAATCTCTCCGATGAAATCATTAGAACACCTTGTGGTAAGTCCGATTGGGTTTGAAAATTGACCAAAATGTTGGATTTTGGTTTGCTAAACATGGCAAAGAAGTGTTTTAATTCCAAGGTAATTTGTTTTGGTTTGAGCTTTTTGTAGCCTCATTCAAAGTTGGTGTTTGAAATTAATGGTCGGAGGAAATGCCGCTCGCCGGCGAGGTATGCAACTCATCGACGAGTTTTTTGAGTTGTGTTTTTGGTTGTTTTCGCCTGCCTTTGTGTTTCAGGCTAATTTGGTAAGTTTGATAAGATTCAGGTCGGGTGGTCCAATTTGAAACTGGTCGGTTTGACTGGGTTAGGGTTGGCTTGGATCAGGTGGGTTGATTCGGCTCAATAAATATGTGTCTGGTTATCAACGGTCATGATTTTATTTATGTAATTTTTTCTTCTGTGTGTATTTTAGTTTAGTTTAGTTTAGTTGGATTTTGAGTTCAATTTTCCACAGAGGTTTATAGATTTTAGAGAAAATTGCGTATATAACCTTACCCAATTCACATAAGAGCAAATATAACATTTTGATAATTGAAAGTGCAAATATAATCCTATATAGTAATTATAAGTGCAAATATAACCTATTTTGGCAGTTTGAGGTAAGATTTGATTAAAATGATGATTTTACCCCTTTAAAAAATAAAATATAAATTGTCTATTATACCCCTAGCCCTAACCCATTTCTGTGCACCCTCTTCCTCCTTCGTTGGTCATCCTACTTCCCTTTTCTTCTTCCCTAATTTCGTTCAAAACTTCACCAACTTGATTTTCGGAGAGAATGTTAATTTTGTGGAAAATTCCAAAACAACTTTATCGGAAAATTTGAAGCCAGCTTGATTTCCTAAACCACATTTTTCTGCTCCTTAAATTTAGACAGTGCTCCACTGGCGGAGTTACCGGAGTTCCCTCTTGGACCCAAAACCATACATAAGGACTCCAATACCACACCTTAGTTGAAGAACTCATTCTTAATACAATCCCTTATAACTCTTTATCAAATCCTCGATTTCCTTTTCATGGTTTTGCTCAATTTTTGCTACTGCGTCTTTGAGCTCTTGTTCGTCGACAATATATATGTCGGAGAGCTTAGAGCATCCACTATGGAAACACAACTCAAACAAAACCTACCTGTTTTTCCCACTTTAAATAATATTAAT
>JAULKM010000369.1:0-15477 GCA_032355605.1 Rubia tinctorum
GTTATAGATGCTTCACCTGCTGGATAGTTAGATGCTCTAGGGCATTAGACTATAGGATTTTCAGATGTATTCCATCGTTTTTTAGTTGTAGCTATAGCGTGTTACCGCGCTTCAGATACATATTAGGTTTTCATCTTATTCTGTAATCTCAGACTGTAATCTCACAAATTACTTTCATCTGAGGAAATCATTTTAGGGTTTGAGGAGCCTAATAAATATCTGTCCACCAATGGTGGTTTTAAATAAATAAAAAAAAAGTGTACACCCCCAAACATCAGAGTGTCCAGGTATTCAAAATCCCCTTATCAGTATGAACCAACAAAATCCAGCCATAATTCAAATTAGAAAAACAGAAAAATTGACATTCATAAACCAGCAAGTTGGGAAATGAAAACGCACCTACAGTCATCCTCATAATGGTGATAATTAGAGCTAATATGATTTTTTTTAAACTACGCTCTTGTCGAACAAATTGCTACTCGTGATCAATTCGCTAAATATTTAGCATTATAAGTTAACATATACTAAAATATTCTTGAATGAGAAAATATTAAAGTTAAATATGTACTAAGATATTTACATTATTACAATTAGTGATTACAAATAATTTTCAAACTTTTTCTTTAGCTGTGCAAATTGCTACTTGCAATCAATTCGCTATATGTTTTTTTAATACAAACTTTTAATCAAGCAATATTATATTATAGGACAAAATGCAAAACTAATCATATTATTTTGCAAAAGTGTAAAAATAATCTTTTACAATTCGAAAGTGCAAAAATACTAAGTTATTGATGAATTGTGCAGTTCTACCCAAAGTTCTCATTTCCTGCTTTGACCATCTCAGAAATAACCAAAACACCCCTACTTAGTTTTTTGAAAAGGACGATTTTACCCTTCCCGCCGTTAGAATCTAACAAGAATTTTAGGGTTATATCAACACTTAATTATGATTTCAATGGCTATATTCACACTTATATTATATTTCCATGATTAAATCTGTATTTTTTAAAAAGTCACCTTTAATTGAAGGCAGCGGCGGTGAATCGGCAAAATGTATGGAAGAAGACGGGAAGGTCACTTACAAATTCTGTGAGAAAGTTTTAATCGTAGACGTCAATCCCGAAAATATAAGCAGTGGGGATTCTGAAGGGATAAGCGGAAAAACAAATGAAGATGAGAGAGAGGTTGTTGCAGGTGAAATAAAGATAAGAAATGTGGAGATGTCGCAGATCTGGGACTGGGGCAGACTGAGAGAGGCAGTGAGGTGGAGGGAGGCGGAGGAGATAGGCGTATTGAGACAGAGATAGGTGGATAGAGGCACGCAGGGGGAGAGGGAAAGAGGGAGAGACTCAAAGAGATGGAACGAAGAAGAAGACGGAGAGGCAGTATCGGCAGGGTTAAAGGAGAAGGGCATATAGACATTTCACATCCCTTAAATTTTAAAAAACAATCTAGGATACTCTATATTGCAGAACACGGTGGCATCGGTTGGGAATTCAAAGAAGTGTGCAAAAAACTTTCCTTATGGAAGTATCATTATTAGGATCATAAAACAACATGACGATACCATTGCGTTAAGGAGCCAAGAGGTTCCATGAAATTTACACAACCAGAAGTATTTCGAGAACAAGAGGTGGGTACTCAACCAAGGGAAATGAAATAAAATATATAAGAACAAAAACAACAAGAGGCCATGTAATGCGAAGCCTGAATTATAATTGTTCAAAAACTTCAGTGTATTAACGTTGATAAACCACTAACTGAATGCAATGAACTATTTTTTTTGTTCTATAGCCAACACTAGGATTAGAGAATTAGTGAGAGTGTACGAAAAAATGACGGCCAAAGTGAAGGAAGTGATTCGATACGAGGGACATTCGTTTTACTAGGAAGAAAATAAAAGAAAATAACGAACAAGAGGGTAGCAGTTCTTTAGCCGCCAAGAGAGCGCACCCCATCTTGATTTTCACTACACATGTCTTTTACAATGTCTGATAATGTTTTAAAGTTAACTTGCTTGTATCCGTATTTTTTTCTCTAAAACCCTTACAGATTTTTATTCGATGATCATACCTTTTAGTGATTTGGTGTGGTCTGTATGGAAATACTTGTTACCAAATTTCCTAATGTTTTTCTTATTTTAGAAGGCATACAATTCCAAATATTTAGAGTTTTTATGCATTCGGAATTGTTTTCGAAAAGATTTCGAACATCGTATATTATTACACAATCACACATGATTTATGACCTTAGTTCGAGTACCGGTGGATGGCCGGCCGAATTGAGGTTGGTGAACTTCCAGCGGTGCTTATTGTCATCATCAATGACGCCAGTTATTTAAATATGTCGCTGTTCTCTAATAATTATGTGGAAGTTGATATTGAACTTTCGCATATCAGTTGTTCGTAGCTAGTTGTCATTCAAACCAACTACTAAATGATTACATGTTCTGATATCTGAACAACAAAAAATGGCAGTTTTGAGGTAGAATGGCATCGTTAATGGCCAACGAAAAAATGGCATGGTTAATGGCCAATCATCCACTAGTATCTGTGACCCTATAGGTCCAGTCTTGATAAATTGTAAGCCTAATAAAATTGATGCTAGCAAATCGAAAGTGGTTTCCAGATAAGCATTTCGATCACTCAAAATAACTAAATTGATTATCTCTGCATTTAATCTTTGAATTGTATGAGGAAAATGCACATTGACTGAAAGACATCATTCAAACAAACATAAAGTGTAGATTAATAGCACGAATAGCAAGTATGGTTGGGAGTTATTTTCTAAAATTTATGATCCTGAAATGGTCTGTGAAATAATGACCGTGAAAAATAGCATGGTCCGTGAAGAAGATAGAGGATTCTGGATGGAATAGTTTGATTTATTTGTGGATCATGGCATATAACAGAGTCCGTGAAGAATTTTTGAGGATGAAGAATTTTTTAGGATTTTTATGCCTGGGAAAAGACAACTTCACATATCGTGACATTTATTACAGCTCGTGACAGAAATCCCTGATCAAGGAAGCACGAATAGTGGGCTCTCCATGGGCCATGAGGAGAAGCATGGTCCATGGAGATTGATGCAAAACACACTTCACGTTTCGTGTGGATAAGTAATAAGGAAAACTTGTATTTTAAAGGGCATGAAGGCACTCTTATACCTTTTTGCAGTTGTAAATTTAATGACTTAACTGTAGATAGAGCAAGAACACATGAAGGCATTATTCGTTAGGACATTTTCCAGTTAGATACTTAATGAATTGATGACAGACATGACTAAAATGCATGAAGGCATAATTCTTTATGTCTTTTTGCAATTATACTTATTGAATATCAGTCAGCTTTAACAGAATGCGATCGATGGCCAGCGTAATACCTTTATTAAGGTTCTAAGTGGCCAAATAAGCTGTCCATTTGTTTGAAATATGGGGGGACGGTTATAAAGACCGACATGCGGGGCGTACATGTATAAGTTATGCTCAATCTTATAATCAACAGACATGTGTTTTGAAGAGGATGCCTTGTGGACTCAAACACAACCACAATCGCTCCCGAACTTCGAAGATCAATCTTGACACAACACAGAGGATCGTTATTGAAGGCCAAAAATATATCTATTTCACCACTTTAGATGTGCATATGGTAGAAGTTGTTCTTCATTCGAGATATACTGCACACTCTTGCTGCAAACAAATTAGCGCCATACGGTTCTTATAAAAAATGACCACCTCCATTTCGAAGGCCTTAGTGGGAACTTCCAGGGTAGAACCAACAACAGACACATAGATCCTTGTTGAAGGCCTTGATGACTAACAAGGTAAACCTGCAAGTGAAGGTCTTGAATTTCCAATAAAGTTAGTCACACTATGTGAAGAGTTGGAACTATGTTGGTCTTGGATCATAAACCTTGACAATGAAGACCAACACATTTAAATGCCCCGGAGTTAAAACTCGGTCTAGCATCAATACTACTACTCTAGGTAGAATGAACATTGGCCAGGTAGGAGAACTCTACTTCTTACCTGCTTAGGAGGGAAATTAATTTCGATTTTGAATTTAAACCTTAACTCAGAGGACAAGATTCATACTCAAAAGTGTCAGATATGCCACTGGTGATAACCTTATTTGAAGGTATCACTCCCCTACTTTGAGGTAGAAGTGAATTCAGAAGAGTTGAGTTTTCATGAATCATTTGTAAACCTTTTAGAAGGTTCTTCCATTTTGATATAGAAACGGATTGAGTTGGGCAGGAGAGCATGTTTTCCTGCCTACGACAAAAATCTAGTTTCTGTTTATTGATTGCTTTATAACAAAAAATTATAGGGTCCGTATATGGTCCCCGACCCATCCAAGGGTGGAGGGCTTTGTTAGAAAATACATGTATAATAATGGGGGTGGGCGTCTATTTTGGCAACCCATCATCGTCGAATATCTCGACGCATCTATACTATTTACCATATTAAAAAAAAGGAAAAGTATGGATTAATAAGGAAGTATAGGCAAATTTTTCCTAAGGAGCACCCAATTTCATTCTAACTTCAAGTAGTAATATCGTTGTCATTAGTTACTAACACTCACCCAAACGGCAGAACTAGGAATCTCTGAGTACACAAGAAAGACCATATAGTAGCCTTGTGGTGAAATCTCAGGTGAGTGTGGTCCAATTGCGGATACATTGTAAGTGAAAGGGGCTACCACACTAACCTCAACCCCTTTCAGAACTACCATTCTTTGATTCATCGAGTATGAATGTGTACTGAAAGATGGAGTAACGATCCTAACCGATAGATTTGCCATTGGCATGAAATTCGCAACCGTGAAACTCAGCGAAAAGCGTTTCTGGTAATATATGACCTTGTCAATTTGCACAATCTCTGGTCTCATTTGATCATATACGGATGCCAAGTAAGGTGGAGAAAAGGCTTCCAAGCTCAAATCAGTAGGGAAAGGTTGATCAGTACTGAAGCAGTAATAAACATGTGGATTGCTTCCTCCAACTAAAACTCTTCCATCTGTCAATAGAATGGCTGTTGAATGGTACAATCGCGGCCTTTCCGCGCTTTTCATGATCGCGAACCTGCTACCTCGTGCTCCATGGGGGTTGTAAATCAACGGCCTTGTTACGGGGTTCCGGGCGCTTTCCCAACCGGCACTTCCTAAACCTGCACCATTTACTATGATCACTTGCCCATTGGGAAGAATCAGCATGTCGCCCATGACTCGCGGCATGGGCATCAGTTCCATTTCCCAGGCTGGATGTTCATCCGTGACCATTAGGCGCCCACACGTGAAGCTTGCGGGGTTGAAAATCCCCACTCTCGCGTCGTTGTAGGCAGAAGGAGGTGATCCGCCACACACCATGACCTCAGCTTGATTGGTACCAACGTTTTCGTCGATTGGAAGCAGGACTGATGAACCTGAGCTAGGATAATTCCTGGAATCATTTCCAGGGATTTGAGGATACTCCCTGATCACCCTATTCAGTTTGTAGTCAAACAAGATCGACCTCGTATTCGAGAAAATGTACAGGTTTCCATCCGGTAAGAGATGAAGGAACGGGTACAGATTATTCTCCCAAGCATCCATTGTTTGCCGGAGAAAACTGAGCTGAAACGCTGAAGATGACCGGGGATTGTAGAACTCGTAGTTAAACTGCCCTCTCCCTCCAACGATGACGATTTGGCCATCAGGGAGTATCTGATTTGATGCATACCATCTTCTGTTCACCAAAGCGTTTGGAAACTCGAACCAGTCGCAACTCCCATCATCGCACGGCTCGAAAACCCGAACCACATGATCCCCATCATTGAAGCCCCCTGTTTGGACCAAGGTTCCGTCGGGAATGACGGCTCCTGAAGAGCACCACGTGTCCGTTTGCACCATCAGCGGCCTAATGTCATTACTGACTACATCGTACAGAACCGAATGGGCCGTGCAGTCGATCTTCAGCATCGTGTCGTTGTCATCCACCCGGCACCGGCCGCCCGGCAAAGAAACGTTGGATTGCCCGAAATCCGTCCGGTCGTAGATCACGACTTTGTTGTTGTGCAGGAGTTGCATATGCATGGCGGATACGCCGATGCTCTTGCGTAACATGTGCCATTCTCCCTGAATGCTAACGTATGAGATCGGAGGTAATTGGGATGTCGCGGGGACGATGAAATGAGAGTGCAGGAACAAGAGTTGCAGTACGAGAAAAGTGACAACATTAGTACTAGTACTCATGTAAGAGGTATCGAGTGAAAGAGGATGAATTCTCATTTGTGTGAGTTCGCTGAATGTTGGAGTCTGAGTAGTTGGGTGGAAGTTGATGAAACGTTGGAGCTGTGTCTTATTTGTTTAATGAAAATCTGCAGAATTTATGATAAAAAATTATGCACGTAGAAGTTGAGTTTTAGGTACAAGAAGCAAGGACACGGGCATCATTTAGAAATGGTGACAACGAAATAATCTACAAATTATATTCAAGAAGGCGACAAGCTTTAAACCTCGACACATTTGTAGCAGAGCTTACTATTTCTTTGCATGGTTTAAGGATTCGTCACATCATTACCGGGTCAGATATATCCTTATTTGGAAAGCAACAAATATTAAATGAATTATTCAAATTAGGAACATTTTTATCTGAACTTCTGGTAAAAGGTTATTTTCTTGCGGTTAAAATTTCCTTGACTATTCCATGTTAACGTGTAGCAAATTCAAAGATGCACTAATAATACATTCGTTTAAGGCACAAATTTTATAGACCAACATCATGTCATATTCCCATCCAAATGCCAGGCACAGATCTTAAATTTCTAACTACATTGGCATTCTAGTGATGACGACGGCATTATCAAAAACAAAACGAAATTGATGACGACGGAGGATGAAAAAGAGGAAAAGGAGGTGGAAATACATACTTCATCAGCCCAAGCACTTTTAGCCACTTTACTTTTTCAAAATCAAATTTAGTAAATTTTGATTATTAATATAAGTCAATATATGTATGATAAAATTATCATATTGAATATTGATAGATTCATTTTACCATCTATTTTTTTAAAAATATTTTTTATGTGAAATTGGTATGTATAACTAGAAATATTGACGATAAAAAATGATCATTAAAAATCATTAAAAATTATTAAAAAATATACTGGCCAAAAGTAATTAGGCATGAGAACTATGTTATTGGTTTCAATAATAATAACGGACATTTTCTTTTGACGATGGAATATAACTTCATGATATCCAAACTCCACACAACTTAAATTTAATACTCCCTACATTTCTTTGGAAGTGACACACTTTCCTTTTTAATTTGATTTTGTGATTTGGCACACTTTCCTTTTATAGCAAGATTCCTTCAATTTCATACACTCATTTTAATTTCCCATTTCTAAATTCAATTTCATCAACACATTTCATTCATCTAAATCCAAGCACCTAAGGCTATGGTGTCACTTCCAATGAAACAGAGGTAGTACACTCTCATCTAGCGATGTCATTATTTGAACTGAACCGAATACTTGACCGGATCAACCCGATCGAACTTAATCCAAAATTTTATTCTGATCAAAGAGATGTCTTAACTAAATGTGAAACCCCACCCCAACCCGCGTCCAACCACCCGCTACCGTCCTCCACCACCCCGCCCCGCGACGGTCTTGCCGTCTACTCAGTTTGACGTAGCCACACTGCAGCAACTCGTAGCAACTTAGTTGAGCTTTTCCATCGACTGCGCTTCACCAACGCATCACCGCAGCAGCTCATAGTACCAAATGCGCCTCCAGTGTTCATCTCGTGTCTTCATCGGCGAAACACTACTCCGGAAAACCAGCTCCACGCTGACGTGAATAGATGTCGTCATTCATATCTACTCCTTACACCTCTACGTCGCTCAACCTGAGTCACTCGCTAGCGAATATACACGGTGACACACCAGTTCTAAGTCTTCACCACTCTAATCGCTCGAGCTACGCCAAGACAATCACCATTGTAGGTGTGTTGTTGTAGCTCGAGAACGCAGGAGGTGGAGGAGAAGATTGGTCGAGGAAGTCTTCGGAAGAGGAGGAGGGTTAGTTTAGAAGGAAGAAAAAAGAAGAAGTAAGGAGGAAGAAGGCTAGTAGAAGATAAATGAGGGCTTTTATGTCCTTTTTGTCTTTTTATTTTTTTAAATTTAGGGTAAAATGGTCATTTCCTTATATTTCGAATAAAATTGTCATTGACAATTGAAGTTAACAGTGTCCAAGGTTAGATATACACAAACATCATAAAGTTAGGATTATTTTGGCACTTTCTGGTTTTGCAGGGTTATATTGGCACTTTCAAGCTAAAGTTATTGGTATCTTGACTCTAAAAAAAATGCGCCCAAATCATTAATTTCTCCAAGACCTAAAATTTTGAAAGGTTAGCTCCAATTTCCTGTCCATTGATGAAGAAGTGATTCCATACTTTAGGTATCATTTTCCATTGAAGAAGGTAAGTTTTATCCAAATTATGTACTTGAAAGTCTTGAAATATTATGGATGATGATGATTTTAATCTTTTATGTATTTATACATATCTATATGATGTGTGCCTTTATGCATGCATCAACCGATGAATTTGACACATTTATCATCATCTTTTATTTGGTTGATTGCTAGTTTTAGTTAGGTTTACACGACAAAGGGTTTAGACGGTCATTATTAATTTTCTTGTCTAAATTCCGAGTTTTTAGACTTAATTGAAGCTAATGGACACTTTGTATTCACAGGCACCTTGATCTTCCTTTGTGATATTATTAGTAGGTTGCTCGTGAATACTTTTTCATCATTTTTTCGTAGAAGGTCATTTGCGAGGGTGGTAGAAGATATTTGAAGGGAATTCGCAAGGATGGTAGAAAATATCGAAGGCTATTCGCAAGGATGGTAGTAGATTGAAGGCCTCGGATTTTAAATCGTTGCAATAGATGGAATTGAGCTCGAGAAAAGTGGATTAGAGGTTCAAGAAGGCCAAGAAAGAAGCGGAGGGATTGTAGTTTGAGAGTTACAAGGAGTTATGGGAACGATCCAAGCAAAATCAACCTTTATGGATGGTACCATTGAATTTTTCTTCTCAATCACTATAAAATGAACTATAAGAACTCTCAAATTAGATAAGCAGTTCATCCGCAACGGAGCAAACAAGTCATCCGGCCAACCGGCCGGCACGGTCTGTGCACGAAGCCAACACATCTGTTCTGGTCTATGCAAAGTTGCTTGCATGACTCGTACAAATTTACATGGGCCATGTAAATTCCCTTACATGGAACGGGCACGTTCGTGCGGCTCATTTACACGAGAGGTCCAAAAACACTCACAAATAGCTAAGTATGTTTGTTCCAACCCCCAAATATAGGCCTAGGAGGTGTGAGAAATAGCATGGGCCGCATCAATTTTCTCTGCAAAAAGTCCTTCCAGCCGACGGGTCGTGCCAAACTACACGAGGCGTGCAAATTAGAAGTTCCTAAGCAAGCACCAGCCACGATCCATATCGGTCTATGCAAGGCTGCATGGCCATGTAAGTCAGTGCGGGCTGCCCTGGACAAGGCTACACGGACCGTGCTGTGGTGCACATACCATTTTGCACGAGCCATCACTGACCGTGCTGTTTGGCATTAGCCATGCAAATTGCGGCTGCTAGGGTTTTTTTGGCCCTTTTGGGCTTTTTTCAAGGTTCATTTCCCTATTACTATATATATAGACATTTTTCTACTAAGGTTTAAGTTTATGCCAATTTTCCATCTTCAAGAGTAGGCTAGAGAGAGAAAATATTCTTCCTTCTCTCTAGGTTCTTTTTCTATCTTCTCACCATTTTAATTTTCCCCAAAAGTGTTTGATCCAATGAAATACTTGTGTTCAATTCTTTGGAAGTAGTTAATTAACTTTGTGATTATATTTGTATTCATGTATTAATGCTTATTTTTGTGAGATTTATTAGATTTACCTATTTCTATGTATTTTGTGATAATTATGTTGGTTTATTGTTCATATTCTTCTGAATTGCATAATTGTCACACTTAGTTAGCACACACCGTAGTCTACTTTCATGTTGATGCACTATTGATATCCCCCGAGGAGGAAACCTAGATGCGCTTGGGGTAAAGATGGGTCCGGATCCACGTGGGTGTGTGCATGTAAGTTGCCGAGTTAACGTTACGGTCGATCATGCACTAGTAAGCCATTGAGTTGGTCCGAATGGTTACGGGTAGAGATAGCTAAAGTAGCAAACTAGAGTTACCTTTGTGATCCTAGAACCATCGATAAGATGCCTACTTCCTTTTCCTCTGTAGGCCCAGGGGTAGAGCAATGTAGCGTTTCGCTCGGGACTTAATCGCACGAGGGAGAATTAAACCTGTGTAATGAGCAATAGTCGTTGCACTTCCCTAGTTTTGGAGGCGAGGTCGATGGAAGATTTTATACGCACACCCTTAGGTGACAGATAAGGGGAAGTTTGAACATCGTCTGCACTAAGTGTGAAAAACACTAGAATAGGTTCATAGTTCTTTTATGTGATGAAATGAAGTTTTGAAATGACAGTAATCATGTCACTCAAATATTCCCCAAGTGCTAGTTTTTATAGTTTATTCTCGTGATCAATTTTCATGTTAGTAGTTTTAGTACAAAAACCCCTGAATGCTTGTTTTACCAACACTGATTATTCCTAACACGTGATCAGATTGACGACTCGATCATATTTTTTGTAGTTGATTATTATATTCCTAACATCTCTGTGGACGAACCTAGAACTTACCACTATCTATTAATTTTGGTAGTGTAGTAGTAGGAAAGGGAGCAACAATTAAAAATTCTATCTTTGACTCTCAGTCCTCCTCTCGGTTCAATTTGTGGATCTCTCGTGATTGATTAATTAGCGACGCCAGTGGGTCGAATTTAGGCACCGCTGCCGTGGATGTTAATTTAAAGGTCTGGTATTTAACTTGCATAGTGTGTTAGTAGTTAGTGTTGTTTTTATTTTTGTTTTGGTTGGTTTTTGCTGTTGAGCTTTCTTTCTAGTATCCGGTTACATCTAACCCTTTTGATAGTGTTATTTTTAGCTGGCTACTATTTTATTCCCGATTTATGGTACACACATGTACCACTAATTTGGGAGTTTTACATTATCCAACGGAATACATAAGTGGTAGGCAACGAAGAAGGAGGATATCTAGACCGGAAGTTCCACAAGAACCAATTTTGGTAGTTGTAGAGAATGAAGAAATGGCGGAAGATAACCGCACTTTGAGGGAGTTGATGGCTCCTAACTTGGAGCATCAACCCCTTCGGATTGTCTTCCCACCCTTACCACCCAATGTTACATGTGAGCTCTAGAGCGGCGTGATCCAGTGTTTTCCCACTTTCCATAGGATGGCAACTAAAGATCCTAACAAGTACTTTTCGGAGTTTCATCTAGTTTGTACTAACATGAAGCCACTGGGAGTCTTGGAGGAAAACTACAATTTGAGGTCATTTCCCTTCTCACTTCGGGATGCAGTCGAAGATTGGTTATACTACCTTCCATCCGGTTGCATCACCTTCTAGATGGACATGAAGCGCAAATTTCTCGAGAAATACTTCCCAGCTTTAAAGTCAGCGAGGTTGAAGAAGCAGCTCTCCAATATCTCTCAGTTTTCTAATGAATCCCTTTACGAGTATTGGGAATGATTCAAGATGTTATTGGCAAACTTATCATATCATCCATTCAAGGAGGATGATTTAGTCTACTATTTCTTCGAGGAGCTATGAGATGATGACATGCATATGGTGAACGCCGCTTGCAACGGTTCAATCACCAACAAGAACCCAAGGGAGGCAATGGCACTCTTCGAGGAAATGGCACATGGTGCAAGGAAGTTTTGCACAAGATCAAGGGTGAAAACCATGGACATGCTGTCTCATTCTACCGATTGGAGGAGCAAGTCCAAAAACTCTTACTTCCATGATGAAAGAGTTCATGAAAGGTAGGGTTCAACAAGTAAAAGTGTCTGATATTTGTATTCTTGATAATCACATAGATGTTTTCCCACAAGTGGTGGAAGATTTAGAGGAAGTTAAGGTGTTGGACTTCAACAACGGTGGAAATAGGCCACAGTTTGGTAAGGAGCCTTAACAAGGGTTTTGTGGGAACCAAAGAGGTGATGTGCAAGATCCCTACGTGAACACCTTTAAACCGAGGTACCGCGATCACCCCAACTTCCGTTGGCGCGAGGAGAATTAAGTGCAAGGGTACAACCGAGGCAGATAAGCTCCACATCAACCTTATCCAAGAGGTGAAGGGCCTTCCAACAATAATGCCTCACTCTACAAGTCAGATCGAGAAGGTATCTTGGAAGCAATCTCTAAACTGGTTAAGAAGCATCATGATTTTGCAGAGAGAATAAGGCGTGAAATTGAAGATCTCGGGACTAGGGAATTTTCAAGCATTTAGAATCTTGAAATTCAAGTAGGATAACTTGCCACCTTAGTAAGCCGACTTGAAGCCAAAGAGTCTGGCAAGTTTCCCTCCCAACCAGAGATTAATTCAAAGAATGTGAGCGCCCTGAATCTAAGAAGCGAGAAGGAGATGTGTGAGCCCGAGAGAGAGAGAGAGATCTTGCAAGAAGATGATTTGGTCATGGAGAGATACAAAACCAAGTCGTAGGAGCAAGAATTGGTTGTAGGGGAGGAACCCGTCAAAGAACTTCCAACACCTGAGGCGAGGGTGAATCTTTCGCCACCTTTCCCTAGTGCACTTAGGGGAAGGCCAAAGGTGGCAACCAATGATGAGCACATCAGTAAGATCTTTGAGAAGGTTGAGGTTAGCTTTCCACTTTTGGACTTAATTAAGCCTTTGCCTTCTTATGTAAAATTCTTGAAAGTTGCATGCACTAAAAAAGAAACAAACAACTTAGGAATTTAGGAAAATTGAAAATAGGGGGAGTTGCTACTCTTAATCATAGAAATTGACCCAAGAAATGTGATTACCTCATAATTTTTTCAATTCCTATCTCTTTAGATGGTAAATTGGTGAAAAATGCTATGATTGATCTTAGATCCTCTATTAATATAATCCAGTCTTGCATTTATGAGAACTTACAAAAAGGTGAGCTTAAAGAAACTATGGTGATTGTCTAAATGACCGATCACTCCCAAGCTAGTGCTCAGTGCCTAGTAGATGATGTTATAGTTTGAGTTGGAAATTTGGTGTTTCTGGCGGACTTCTATGTCCTTGATGTTACGCATGATGGAAGGGTACCCTCAATTTATTAGGGAGACATTTTCTTAAAAAATAAGGACTAAGATTGATGTTCATTTGGGAACCCAAACCTTAGAGGATGACATTGACGGGGTAGGTTTTGTTATTTAAAAATCTAAGCATGATTCACCTAATCATTCTCTTGTGTTTAAAGGCATAACTTTACGTGAAGAACTTGCTCAGTGTCTTGCTCAATATGAAAACTCATGAATGATTGAAAATGTTAAATGCCTAAATGAGATCCTTGAAGATGTGAGGTGTTACCCGACATAGAAACCTTGCATGCTCTATCTTGTATGAATGAACTCTGTGATGATACACTTGTTGATGAACATACTTCATCTAGTGTGATTAAAGATGCTTCACATCCAATATCTCACACTAACTTGCAGCCGAAAAAGTACCGGTTTAAGGAATTAATCATTCCTAAACCCTTTCCTATTCCCAAAGTCAACAAGAATCTATCTATAATTGAAAAAGATGGACATGTTTGGTATGTTTTGCCAAAGGTGAAGGGTAAGCCTGCGGTAATGTGGAGACCTG
Source organism: Rubia tinctorum (assembly GCA_032355605.1). Lineage (NCBI taxonomy): Eukaryota > Viridiplantae > Streptophyta > Magnoliopsida > Gentianales > Rubiaceae > Rubia > Rubia tinctorum. The sequence goes on from JAULKM010000369.1 coordinate 13,791, forward strand.
TCCACAAGGACGTGGTTGTTGATGGTGTAAAGGATGGTGATTCCACTACCCCATCAAACTAATTTTCTTAGTTTTTAAAATGCATGAAATAATAAGTCGTGAGTAAGACAATAAAAATACAGTTTTCCCATTTTATATTAGTAATTCAAGAATTTTTCTTTGAAAATTTTGAGAATGTGTGATATTAATCTCCTTGCGAAATAATAAGTCGTGAGGAAGACAATAAAAATACAGTGGTTCCCATTTTATATTAGTAATTCAAGAATTTATCTTTGAAAATTTTATGAATGTGTGATATTAATCTCTTTGCGAAGACTCTGGATTGCGGAATTTTAGATCTTTGACAACAAGAGGGATCTCGCAAACCCTACTTATAGCCGCACAAAATTCAAGGTCTAGCCCATAGGGTACACTTAATTTTGACTTGCTCACTAACTAGCTTGCGGGATTAGATCACAATGTTATTGATACTTAATTAACCCGCGAGATTAATCAACAATGAAGACGCTCGCAAGCAATGAGTATAACTCAAAATTCTGAATATTTGATGGATACAAAAGTTGATAAAATTCGTGGATGACCTCCCCTATTCATAGGGTATAATTCGGCCAGTACAAATAGAAACTGAAAAGAATTATGACAGATTTAAGAAGCTAAAACCATATCTAACTAAAATATCTAAAATAAATGAATATATGGCTGAAATTTATTCAAGCTAATCTTCAATAAATATTCCCTTATCTAATCATACAATTCTAATTCTAGTCAAATCAAAAGTCCTAAACTACAATATTTCAAAGATAATTCTAAATATGAGCACCCTACCTCATTAAAAAATCCAATGGGAAAAATACTATAGTGTCAAGCTCCTAAAAATACTAGTCTAAGAAAAATATAATAAATGATATTTTTGAGATCGTATCAATGTGTTTGATTTTTTGTGAGGATTATTAGTCATCAAAATTATTCTAGAACAGTGCTACTCTTGGTTTTCATGTTTTTGGGTGCAAGAATTTAATGGGAAAGTTGGAAAAAAGCATTCAAGAAATCCTTGTGCTAAAATGGGTGGCACAGACATGTCAGGGCACGGTTCGTGCCAGGTTGTATCAGCATGAGGTTGATCAGGTAATAAAAAGAGGCCCCTGGCGCCAGCACGAGGCCTCAAGGTGCTAACCAAGGTGCTCCTCGAGCCGGCATGAGCTGGACTGAGCCAGCACGAAATAGACGTGTGCCAGCACGGATATTTCCTCACGCCAGCATGAGGGTGACACACGCCCAACACAGGCTGAAATGTGTCATCGTGGATACATCCTAGGGATCCGTGAAGCCTTCCCATCCTACCCAATTAAATCCCTCCTAAACCCCTATATAAACCCCTCATGCCAAACTCTTCTTCCTCACTTCTCTTCTTCTCCTTTAAGCCAAGTTCTACTTTTCTTCCCCCTCTAAACCATTTTGGCCATAAATCTCTCAATTTTCCTCCAATTTGACTTTACCATATATCAAAATATTGGTCTTTATTTGCCAACCAAACCCATTCATCATCTTCCTTAGAGACCTCAAGCTCTAGAAACTGATCCAGGTGCTCTTGCAGAGGATTGGGCTCAAATAATTCTGTTGTGCGGAATGGAGAAAGAACAGAAAATATGAACGAAATTAACAAGACACAAGATTTACGTGGTTCACC
>JAULKM010000388.1:0-15477 GCA_032355605.1 Rubia tinctorum
GGGGGGGGATAGGTTTATGTAACAACTACAATCATGCAAAGACAATATTATAAACTATATAAAACTAGCACTTGGGGATATTTGCGTTACATGACCGGTAGTATATTTCATCCTAGATTCAATCAAGTACAAGACGTATAAACCTATCCTAATACTTATGTCACATAGTGTGGTCGATAGTCAACACTCTCCCATGTCTATCACACAGAGGTGCTCTCATTTTCTTCTACCGACACTGTTTCCGTAATTAGGGAAGTGCAAAAACTGCCCTGCCGCTGTGCAGTTCTATTCATTCCCTGTAAAGAATTATGTCCCCAGGCACTCCACTATGAATGCTTATCCCCAGGCTTATAGAGTCAAAGGGATAGGCACCTTGTGGTAACTCTAAGTTTGCAACGACATAGGTCAAATTATGCCAGCCTTAGTTTCTACTACTATCTTGTCCTCCTATCGGACTACTATACATTTATTCACAAGTGAGTAGCCATTGTAACTAGCGTGGGGTCATCGGAGCAGTGCTCACGGCCTACATGCATACACCCACACGATCGTGAAGTTCTCACTCCCCCTATTACCCTATCCAACGCGCTCTAAGGGACAACAATAGTGCACTATACAATGAAAGTAGACTAAGGTGTGTGCCAACATAGTATACCAATAATGCACTTAACAAGAATTTAAGGCATAAGTCAACACAATATTCACAAGCATTAAAGGATAGGAAGATCTTAGAATCTCTCAAAATAACTACCATGTCATGAATACAAACATAAATCCCCAAGCTAAATCACTACTCCCAAAGCATTGAACCCAATTTATCCATTGGATTCAATGTCCTCGGGCAAAACAAGGAGAAAATAAGATAAGAGAGAAGGGTTAGTCCCTTTCTCTCTCTACCTACTCTTAGAAAAATTAGGATAATGAAACTAAGACTAGCCAAACTTAAACCCTAGTAGACATCCGCTCCTATATAAAGTACTAGGAATTGGGTATTGAAAGAGGCCCAAAAAAGGAAACCTAAACCCTAGCTTCTGTCTGGCACAACCCGTGTAATACAACACAGGCCACCGGCTGGGTGCTGGTCTCCGACCTTTCTGAGCGCACGACCATGCATATCTCCACAGACCACTGGTTGGGAACACTTTCTAAATGGTTGAATGGCATGGGCCGTGTAATTCATCGCGGGCCGCCGACTAGAAGCTATATTTCACCTTTTGAACAACGCGGGCCTTCTAGAACTTTGTGGGCCACTGTCTGGGAGTTAATTTTTGGGAAACTGATGGAGCGAATGTGCATATCTTTGTAGCTAGTCTTCTCATCTTGAACTTGAATTTGCACGAGCCGTGCAATATAGCACATGCCGTGTCCATACTTAGCCGCATGAGGCTACTTTGAACTGCACGGGCAGTGCTTTTCTATTCGCCCCGTGCCAAAGCACCTTGGCACCATCTTCTTGGACTGGCATGGCTTGTGTAGTTTTACATTGCCGTGCTAGTTCTTCCTTTGTCAATATTTGACTTCTTTCTCCTCTTAGCTTGGTTCCATCTACCACCACGTTTTGACTCGTGGCCTTCTGCATACTACCATTCTTGCGAATAGCCTTCTACTATCTACTACCACCCTTTTAGATAGTGTTCTACAAGTGCTCATGAGCAACCTACCAATAAGCTTATAAAATAAGAATCTAGGTGCTCGTGAGGACATAGTGTCCATTAGGTCTAATAAGTATACAAAACTAAAGATTTATACAAGAAAACCAACAATGGCTATCTAAATCCAATGTAATGTAAACCCAACTAAACCTAGCAATCAATCAACCAAAACATAATAACAACTGTGCTAAATGCATTGGTTAATGCATGATTTTATGTGCAGATCAATCCCCTCACAGTTAAACCTGTACTTGTCCCCGAGTAAAAAAAATTGAGCAAATGTCTAAGCAGAAAGTAGCATGCTAGGAGAGTTGACCAATACATTCAACATTGTTCCTAAGCTACCTTAGTTCCCCCAAAGACGTGGGACTCTCGCAAACCTCACTCTCCAAAGAAGTCAAAGTAACCTATCCAACCAATCATACCAAGAAAAAGGCAAGGTATACATGATGAATGTGAAACTAACTTACGCCGCCGAAGAAGACACCAAAGACAATCCAAGAGATGCATAACATAGTTTCCAATTTCTCTTATTTTGCCTAGGAGCCCTTTCGGGTTTTCATCCCAGCTTCAAAAATTTAACTAACTTCTCACCTTTTTCCACACCAAGGCCTCTCACTTTTCCACAGGGTTTTCAACCTATCGGGGCCTTTCCCATTGTTTCCTAAGTCTCCCTTTCAGGTTTTTGACTTTGCCGGGTATGTATATATATATATATATATATATTTCATTTTTCAATTTTATGACTTTTTTATGTAGCATAAAAATGCCCCAAAGGTGGGTTTCATACTACATGAAGGTAATCAAAGAAAAATAAACTAACACCAGTAAGAGTTTTCCACCATCCCAAAAAAACAAAAGGTGCCTTCACACCACAAACAAAGTTTTAAAAAACTAACAAAGAAAGTTTTTAAAAGTCAAAATGAGGGGAAAAGAAAGGGAAAAATAGTAATCAAAACATCCAAAACAATCATAAGAGATAATCAGAAAGAATAAGGGAGATGGCACCATGTGAAGGTGTTCCAACCCCTTTCCCACAAATAGTTCTTGCATTGGCTCCAATGCATGTGACCAAGGTAAGAGAAAAGGTTGGAAACATCAAAGAGTCCTCAACACCATCCGCGAACCGCCTAGAATAATTCTTAATGCATGACTCATGCTGTGTGTATACCTCGTGTCTGGATTATAGCATGATCTGCCTCCTCCGCGGGGTAGTCAACTAGGCATCAATTAACCGGAGGAGATGGATTCACAAAGATAAATATTTGTATTGTTGCTTCTGTTCTTACTACTACACTACCTATGGGGTAGATAATGGCAAGACCGGGGTCATCTGCAAAGATGTTAGGATTTTTACAATTAACTATACAAACCCGCAATCAGGTTGTCATTCTGATAACGTGTTAGGAATATCTAATGTTGTAAAAAAGGTTTAGAGGGGGTGAGTTTATCTAACAAATTCAAGCATGAAAGAACACAAGAAAATAAAACTACATATCCCTAACACTTGGGGAATATTTGTATAACATGACCGATAACATATTTTGACCCTAGATTCCATCACATTCGAGACATATATACATAGCCTAATGCCTATACCACGTAGTGTGGTCGATGGTTAACTCTTCCCCATACCTGTCACGTGGGGTGCTATTGTAATCTCCAATCAGCACCACCTCTTTAATTAGGGGAGTGCAACAATGCTCTTGCCTACTCTGCAGATCTGAATCTTCCCCGTACGATTACATCCTGGATACTCCACTACGAATTCTTTTCCCTAGGCCTATAGAGGCAAAGGAATATGCATCTTATCGTTGGCACTAAGGTTACAAAATATTCTAACTCTAGTCTGTAATTACGCTATCTCAATTTGTAACCCTTCGCTCCAACTCACTAGCTAAACTAGTTGTATGGTTGATCATAACGTTGACTCGACGAACCACATTCATACACCTATAAGGTCCTGGACTCTGTTTACCTCTATACAACTAGGTTTCTCTCTCCGGGGATATCAATTAACGCGCTAATATGAAAGTAGCCTAAGGTGTATGCCAACATAGTGTAACAGTTATGAAATTAACAAGAATGTAAAGAACAAGCTAACATAATGTTCATAAGCCTAATAGGAATGGAAAATCCATAGAATCTCACAAAATAACTACAAAGTTATGAATACAAATATAGATCCCCAAGCAATATTACTACTACATAAGCATTGAACCGAAGTATTTCATTTGATTCAATGCTTTGGCCATCAGTACGACCTGTGTAAACTGGGCATGACCTGTGCTGATTAAGTCTGGCACGACCAGTGTTGTCTGCCGTGACCGTGCTTACTTAGCTTGACACGTGCTACTAGATGGGGCATGAATCTTAGCCATTCTGATGTGCATGGCCGCGTCTCCATCATGGGCCGGCGACTAGGTTTTCCTTCTCTAATAGTTGAACGACACGGGCAAGGTAATTCTTCGTGGATCATCAGCCGGGTGCATGAATTTTCCTTTTGAACAACGCAGGTCATGGAAATCCTTGTAGGCCATCGGTTAGGAGTCAGTTTTTTCAAGGTTGATGGCGCAGTTATGTGAAACATTACGAGCCGTTAGCTGGTCTTTGGGTGGTGAGTTTGGAGCCGCATGGGCTGTGTTTATTGGCTTGACCCATTCCCATACTTAGCCGCACAAGGCTTCCCGGATGGCACAAGCATTGCTGATCCTTGCGGCCTATGCTAGAACAACCTAGCATCATCGTGTTGGCCGGTATGGGCCGTGTAGTTTGGCATGACCATGCCCGTTCTTCCTTTGTCACTCTTTGACTCCTTCTTTTTCTCAGCTTTCTTCAATCTACTACCACATTTTGACACGTGGCCTTCTGTCTACTACCATCCTTACAAATGGCCTTCTACTATCTACTACCACCCTTGCATACGGCCTTCCACAAAACTGTGCTGAAGTTCTCACGAAAACCTGGAGCCATCACTGGAAAATGCATATTCACCCTCATATTTATCACCCGCCTCCTCCTGAGCGTCTTGTGGCTCTTGCCTCGGTGTAGGCATCGGTGGGTCCACAGGTGCATTGGATGCCTCGCCCAATAAAGTTTTCAACTCCGCAAGATCTATTTGAATCTGTCACATATAATGGTTCGTGTGTAGTGCCAGGGCCTTTTCCTTTGACAAATCATTTATAATCATGGCCAAGGAATTATGTTTCATTCCTGGGAAAAATTGAGTTAGTTATAACTATTAATAAATTGAAATTATAAAATTTTTACTTACTAATATATCGAATAAATTTTATACGCAATCGGAGATCAGGAATGGCGGGCATAGGATGTACAACTGTGGAGGTCAATGGTGTAGAGTGAGGTCCCGGTGCAGCAGGGTTATTGAGATTGCCCAAGGGGATGTTGCGATCAATTCATGACTAAGCCTAACAATGCTTCAGGGCAAAATAGTTTCCGTCGTAGAACTTGGGTTGGAGCTTCTAAGTATAGTGGATAGAAATCTTCAGCATTTCTAGAATGGCAATGATGTGTACTTGTATTCATGCGTTAACGAATGTATTCAACACATTTATTATCATATTTTGTTTGGTTGATTGCTATTTTTAGTTAAGTTTACGCGACAAAGGGTTTAGATGACCATTATTGATTTTCTTGTCTAATTCCATAGTTTTTAGACTTAATTGAAACTAATGGACACTTTGTATTGGAAGGTGCCTAGATCTTCCTTTATGATCTTGTTAGTAGGTTGCTCGTGAGACATTTTCATCATCCTTTTGTAGAAGGCCATCCGCGAGGGTGGTAGAAGATATTTGAATGCCATTGGAAAGAATGGTAGAATATATCGAAGGCCATTGAAAATAATGGTAGTATATTGAAGGCCAAGGACTCCAAAGCATGGTAGTAGATGAAGTTGAGCATAGAAAATGCGGATTTGATGTTCAAGAAGGCCAAGAAAGAAGCGGAGAAATTGTAGTTTGAAAGTTGCACGGATTTCTGGGAATGATCCGAGAAGAATCAGCCTTTGTTAGTGGCACCATTGGATTCATCTTCTCGAGAACTATAAAATTGACTACAAGAACTCTCAAATCAGATCAGCGGTTCATCTGTAGCGGATCAAACATATCAGCCAGCCAACCCGCTAGCACAGTCCATGCACGAAGCCAATGCCATTCGTGCGGGTCCGGTAAAGTGGATTGCATGGCCCTTGTATGTTTACGCAGGCCGTACAAAGGCCCTTGCATGGAACATTCATGTCCGTGCAGGCTGATTACGCGAGGGGTAAAAAACTTCCAAATGCTATATATGGCCATGAGTCGCTCGACCGCTCCATTTTACAAGGTCCGTGACAATTTTCAGAGCAAAAAGTCTTCCAGCCGACGGACCGCTTGAAATGATTCGGGGCGTGCAAATCAAAAGTTTTTGATAAAGCACCAGCCCACTGCCCGTGTAGGTCCGTGCGTGATGTGCACCTTTATACTTGCGTTAGCCGATGCATTTGACACATTTATTAGCATCTTTTGTTTGGTTGATTGCTATTTTTAGTTAGCTTTACATAATAAAGGGTTTAGACGACCATTATTGGTTTTCTTGTCTTAATTCCTAGTTTTGTAGACTTAATTGAACCTAATGGATACTTTGTATTCACGGGAAGCTATATCTTCCTCTACGATCTTATTAGTAGGTTGCGCGTTTGTACTTTTTAAATAATTTTTTTGTAGAAGGCCATTCTCGAGGGTGGTAAAAGATATTTGAAAGTAATTTGCAAGGATGGTAGAAGTGGCGGCTAGGTATTTGGCCATTTTTGGGCCTTTTTCAAGGCCTAATTTCCTATTACTATATATATGGACCTTTGTCTACTAGGGTTTAAGTTTAAGCCCACTTTACATCTTCTAGAGTAGACTAGAGAGAGAAAATTTCTTCCTTCGCATGACCCGTGTCATGGCTAGTGTCCATGCCGTTTATGATTGCTAGGGTGTTTGGTCATTTTTTTTTTGGCTTTTTAAGGCCCAATTTCCTATTACTATAGGTATGGACCTTTATCCACTAGGGTTTAAGTTTATACCCACTTTTCATCTTCTAGAGTAGGCTAGAGAGAGAAAATACTCTTTTTTCTTTTTAGGTTTTTCTTTCTTTCTTCTCTCTATTTTCATTTTGCACAAAGTGTTGAATTAAATGCAATATTTGGGTTCAATACTTATGAGCCTAAATCATCCCCTTTTATCTCATTAGTAGGTTTCTCGTGAGTGATTTTTCATTTTCTACGGTGAAAGGCGAGGGTGGTAGTAGAAATTTTAAGGCCGTTCGCAAGGATGGTAGAAGATATCGAAGGCTATTCGCAAGGATGGTAGTAGATTGAAGGCCATGAACTTCAAATCATGGAATTAGATTGAATTGGGACCTAGAAAGTCAGATTCCAAGTTCTAGAAAGCCAAGGAAGAACAGAAGGATCGTTGTTCGAGGTCGCATGTAGTTTTGGGGAAAATCCAAGAAAAATCAGCACTTCAAGCTTTAACCATTGGATTCTTCTTCTCAAGCGCTATAAAATCGACTACAAGAACTCCTAAATCAGACAAATGTTCACCCGTGGTGGAGCAAATAAGTTAGCTAAGTGAACCAGCCACGGCCGGCGTGTACCACACAAGCCCGACGCGGACCACAAGCTAGCACGACCAGCACTAATCAATAGAGCCCATGTCATAGGGTCATAGCAGGGCCTATATCACCTGGTACGGGCCGTGTTAAAATTTGGCACGAGGGATCCTTTCTTTTTACTCCAAAATTGGAAGTTTGGGAGTGGGATGTCCCATTTTACACGTCACGCACTGTTTCAAGTCACAAATACCAAGACAAACACATGGGGTGTGAAGAATGACATGAGGCATGCCGAGGTACTGAGCAAAACAAGGTTCCACCAGATGGGGCATAAAAATGAGTCATTGCACATATCAGAAGGAGTAAAACGGATGACAGGGACACATCATCATGACCGACATGGCCTATGCCAGACCCAACGCCGTGCGCAGCACGACTGGCATGACCCGTGCCAGAGCCAGTGGCAGTTGTTAGGGCTTTTTGGCTACTTTTGGGCCTATTTTAAGGCTCAATTCCCTACTACTATATATATGGACCTTTGTCTACTAGGGTTTAAGTTTATGCTCGTTTTTAGATCTTAGTAGGTTGATAGAGAGAGAAAATACTCTCACTTCTCTCTAGTTTTTTTCCTTTTGCCCAAAGGTGTTGAATCCAATGAAATATTTGGACTTAATGTTTGGGGAGTAGGAATCTAGCTCGGGGAATATAGTTGTATTGTGTTAATATTTATTTTTTGAAATTTCTAGATCTACCTAGTTTTATGTGTTTTGTGATCATTATGTCGGCTTGTTCTAAATATTCCCATGAATTGCAAAATTGTCACACTTTGTTGGTACACAACAAAGTCTACCTTCATGTTGGTGCACTATTTATACTCCCGGGTTAAGGAATCCTAGATGCGCTTCGGGTGATGATAGTTCGGAACTGAGCGTGTGCACGAAGGTTACCGTTGTCAATCGCTACGATCAACCATGCATCTTGTTAGCCAACCAAAGAGGTTCGAAGGGTTACGGGTAGAGATAGAGTAGGTAGAAACTAGTATTATCTTGTTGATCCTAGAAGCCATCGATAAGATGGCTACTTCCCTTGCCTTTGTAGGCCTAGGAGTAGTTTGTTCATGGTGTTCGACATGGGGGAGAACCAGACCTTCGCAATGTGCCACAACTGTTGTTGTACTCTCCTAGTTGCAGAGGCGAGGCTGATGGAATATTTATACGCACACCTCTATGTGTTAGAAAGGGGGACGTTTTGACCATTGTCCGCCTCACGTGACATAAAAACTAGAATAAGGCTAAGTTCTTGTATTTAATGATGTTGATGATCAAAATAACATCGACGATGTTACACAAATATTCCCTGAGTGTCTGTTTATATAGTTTATTCCATTGATTTCATGCTTGTAGTTGATAGTTGAAATCTCCCTCCAAACGAGTATTTTCACAACACTGTTAATTCCTAATGCGTGGTCGGATTGATGACCCGACCGCAGTTGTGCTTAATTAACTATGTGATTCCTAACATCTCTGTGGACGACCCCGATATTTGCCACTATCTACCATTCTTTGTAGTATAGTAGTAGGAATGGGAGAAACAAACAAAATTTCTAACTTTGACTCACGTTCCCATCTTGGCTTAGTGGATCTCCCATGAAAAATTTATTTATTAGCGACGCTCTAGGGGGGAGGTTGTGTTAAATATTGGTGACATTTTCGGGGATGTTAGTTCAAAGGTCTAGTAGTTAACTTGCATAGCGTGTTAGTTGAGTAGATTGTGTTGGTCTTTTGTTTGTTTGTTATTTTCCTAAATTGTTATTGCTTGAGTTCCTAGTTCAAACCGAGGGTCCTTGAATTACGATTCTGAAATTTTATTATTTTCTTTTTTGTGTGTTTAATTGAAAAAATGTGGGGAGAAAGTAATCAATGGATAAAACTTTTTAGGACATGTCATTATGATCACCCTACGGAGTGTTGCCCATGGTTTAATGACTATGGTAGAAAGGAGGCTCAACGAGTGATATTTTGAAGGATATTTCATTACGACCACCCTATAGAGTCTTGCTCTTGGATGAGCGAAAATGAGAGAGCGGTAGGAGTTGTTGGTTCCCAAGGCCGATGGGATCGAGATTGGTATCCCTACCATGATTCTCCCAGTTTGAGGTTTAGTGGTAACTCAAATCTGTGGTATGGAAATGCATCGGAAAAACCAACACTTTGGGTTTGATAGTTATCATTCACTAACTTATACTTTGCCCCAAAACCAATCCCTAGGATTAGTTCCCAAATCGGATTATGGAGAAATTTTGCAAGCTCTAGCTAATGTGACTAAGAGTAGTAAGTTAGTCCAATCACAATTGCATAGCGACATTAAATATTTAGGAACTCAACTTTTCTCAAGCATTTAGAAAGTTGAGGGGCAAGTGAGTTATTTGATTGAAAGGGTGAGCAAACTAGAATCCCAATATTCAAAAAATGAACCATCCTCGATTCAAGTTGAGATTTTGGTAGATGAATTCAAAGGGGATAGGGAGTGGTTTGTTGAGAGTGAAGAAGTTGAGAAATGAGTGATTGTGCTTAATTCATCATATTAAATATTGTCACCCTAACCTCCACCTGAAGAACCAACTCTCACATTTTCAGGAAGCTGTAGAGAAGCCAATTGAATATGCTAAGCTTCCAAGCTGCCTATTTCCTCTAAGGTTGAATCCTTCTCTACTATATCTTCCTCTTAGAAGACTTTACCCCCACCTCTCCATTTTTGGTTGCCTGTGGTGATGGGGTACAAACCCGCAATATACGGATAACAATAGGGTCGTGCCGACAACCTTAAATATATGGAGCTTCTTGGGAGACAACCCGAGCTTTGAAAAAAATATATTAGTTAGTTTTTTTGGGAAAAAAAGTTTCTCACATTTTTCTACCATTCTTACCCGAAACTATTAGACACCACCACAATCCACCACCTAAACTACCACCAAATACACAACCTACGACCACATACTAGGTGTTTCTCTGCATGGATGTTGATTGGCAATTATTTACTGGGGATTTGTAGTGGCCTGTTTTGAGTTGCATGTTGGGGGTAGATTTGAGGTTATTGAGGTGGGAACAATGCGCTGCGAAGTTGTGATTGCCTATTATTTTGTTTACCTCCCTTTATTTTCAAATCGTGTATTTTATTTAATGAATGTGTGTGTTGTAAATGTAGGGGAGGAAAGATGTCCCATTGCATTGCATTGTGATGTAGATGTTTAGTATTTTTGGAATGTTTTCCTATTTTTTTGTTTTTTTTGTCTCGGAACACTATTACACTTGGTGTGCATGTTTGTTTTGTAGGAAGCATGTGGTTTTAGGAGGAAAGCTAGAAAACAGGGAGTCCAACTCATGGACCATGTAGACGTAAATGGTTTGTGATGCTTAAAATGGTGGACCAGAAGGAGAACCAAACCCCAAATTCATGAGGCGTGTAGACGTACACAACCCATGAAGCTCACTTACCTTCCTACTTCCCAATCACCATTTCTTCCCTACCATCCAAACCCACTTACCCTCAAAACCTTTGAAACACACATATCAAAACCTAAGAGGTAACTCTTCAATGTGTCTCAATTCTTTTTTCGATTTGTGGTGCATGATAGTGGTTGTGATTGAACTAGCTTTATTAGAGGTTAGAGGTAGTTTATTGGGGTGATGGTAGTGAGTTCATAAAATTCCATGATAATTCCACCAAGGGTAGATTTTAGTGTTCATTTTTCCATTGTGAATGCTTTCCTGTTTCCTTCCTTTAACATATGTTCTATGATTTTGTACATGCATTAAAGACAAAGAAAGCTTTAATTGTGGGGGAGGAGATTAGATAACTCTTATGATACTTGCTTGTTTCTATGTACCCATAAGTTCCTTTAAAGAAAAAATTTGAAAAAGAAAATTATTTACCCGGCTAAGTTGGAAAACCGAATGGGAAACTTAGGCAAAAATGGGAAGTAAAGCCCAGATAGGTCGAAAGGCCTAGGTAAAAAAAAGAGGCTAGGCTCAGTTAGGTTGGAAAACCTAGGCAAAAATGAGAGGCCCCGTGGAAAAATGTGTTTGGTGAGCTCAACATGTGTGAATGCTAGGATGAAAACCCGAAAGGGCTCCTAGGAAAAATGGGAGAAATGGAGAGAAATTTGAAATGGAACTTCAACATCTTTTGGCCATCTTTGGCGGTTTCTTCATCAACATCTCTTAGATTGTCTTCGGCGGTTTCTTTGGAGGAGTAAGCTAGTTCAACACTTATCTTTCATGCTTACCTTTTTCTTCACAATATTTTGGGGATGGTTAATTTACTTTAGCAACTTCGGGGAGATTGAAAGTTGTGTGATTCTTACTTCTTTGGGGGGAACTAGGGTAGTTTGAGAATAAGTTTAATGTATTGGCTATCTTCTCTTTGCATGCTACATTTTGCTTAGATCGTTTCTCGTTTTTGTTTACTCGAGGACGAGTAAAGGTTTAACTGTGGGGGATTGATGTGCACCATTATGCATGCGTTAACCGATTCATTTAACACATCTATTATCATTTTTTGTTTGGTTGATTTCTAATTTTAGTTAGGTTTGCACGACAAAGGGTTTATACGACCACTTTTTGTTTTCTTTTCTAAACCCCGCATTTTGTAGACTTAATTGATACTAATGGGAAATTTGTATTCACGGGCACATATATATTCCTATTTAATCTCATTAGTAGGTTGCTTGTGAGTGCTTTTTCATTTTCTTTGGTGAAAGGCCATTGAGAGGATGGTAGTGGATATTTGAAGCCAATTCGCAAGAATGGTAGAAGATATCAACGGCCATTCACAAGGATGGTAGTAGATTGAAGGCCACAAACTCCAGATCATGGTAGTAGATGGAATTGTGACCCAGAAAGGGGGATTCAAAGTTTAAGGAGGCTAAGGAAGAAATGGAGGGATCGTTGTTCAAGGTTGCACGGAGTTATAGAAAAAATCAAAGAAGAATTAGCAATTGAGAGTTTCAACATTGAATTTTTCTTCTCGAGCGCTATACAATTGACAACAAGAACTCCCAAATCGGACCAACGGTTCACCCGCAGCGGAACAAAGAAGTTAGCCAGCGAACCGGCAATGACCGGCATAGACCACACAAGCCCGGCAAAGACCAAAAGCTAGAACGACCCGCACTAGCTCGTACGACCCATGTTAGAGGGCCTTGGCACGAGCCATGTCAAATTCTAGCATGAGGGGTCCTTTCTTTTTCGCTCCAAAGTCAGCTACGTATGGGAGCGAGATGTCCCATTTTACACTTCCCGCACTGTTTGAAGTCACAAATGAAGAGACCAGCCAACAGGGTATGAAGAATGACGTGGGCTACACCGAGGTACTGAGCAAAACAATTTTCCAGCCGATGTGGCATGCAAAACGATTCATGGCACGGATCAGAAGGAGCAAAATGAAGACCTGGCCGGCTGCCTGTGCCGGATGACACAGGATGCGCCAGCACGCACGACCGACACGACCCATTTCATGGCCGGTGCCCCGTGCCAGCATAAGCCAGTGGCAGCTGCGAGGTTTGTTTTTCAACTTTTGAACCTTTGTCTACTGGGTTTTACGTTTATGCTCATTTGTAGATCTTAGAAGGTGGCCAGAGAGAGAAAACACTCTCACTTCTTTCAAGTTTCTTTTCTTTTCATCTTTTTACTTTTCTTTTTCCCTAAGGTGTTGAATCCAATGAAATAATTTGATTCAATGCTTAGGGAGTAAGGATCTAGCTTGGGGACTATATTTGTATTCACGTGTTAATGTTTATTTTGTGAGATTTCTAGATCTACCTATTTCTATGTGTTTTGTGATCACTATGTTGTCTTGTTCTTCATATTCTTGTGAATTGTATAATTTACATACTTTGTTGGCACACAATCGAGTCTACTTTCATATTGGTTTACTATTGTTACTCCTCGTATAAGGAAACCTAGATTCGCTTGGGGTGACGATAGTCTAGAACTGGGCGTGTGCACGAAGGTTACCATTGTTAATCATCATGACATACCATGCATCTAGTTAGCCGAACAAAGTGGTCTGAAGGGTTGCGGGTAGGGATATAGTAGGTAGAAAACTAGGATTATCTTGTTAATCATAGAAGCCATCGACAAGACGGCTACTTCCTTTGCCTTTGTAGGCCTAGGGGTAGTTCATTCGTGGTGTCCCGCTTAGGATTTAATCACACGGGGGAGAACAATACCTGTGAAATGTGCCATAGCTATTGTTGCACTCCCCTAGTTACGGAGATGAAACTGATGGAAGATTTTATACGCGCACCTCTATGTGACAGATAGGGGGAAGTTTTTACCATTGTCTGCACCATGTGACACAAACAATAGAATAGGGCTAAGTTCTTGTATTTGATGAAGGTTATGTTCGAAATAACATTGAAAATGTTATGCAAATATTCCCCAAGTTTTTGTTTATATAGTTTATTCAATTGATTTCATGCTTGTAGTTGATAGTTGAAAACTCTCCCCAAATGAGTATTTTCATAACATTGTTTATTCCTAACGCATGGTCGGATTGACGATCTGACCGTGGATGTGCATAGTTAATTAATATATTCTTAACATCGCTATGGATGACCCCTGTACTTTTCGCTATCTGCCATTTTGGTAGTACAGTACTAGGAATGGGAGCAACATACAAATTTCTATCTTTGACTCATATCCCCTTCTCGGCTTAGTGGTTCTGCCATGGAAAGGTTATTTATTAGCAACGCTCGGGAGGGGCGGGTCATCTACCTATTTCTATTTGTTTTTTGATTATTATTTTTGCTTGTTCTTAATATTCTTGTGAATTTCATGGTTGTCACACTTAGTTATCACACACTAAAGTCTACTTTCATGTTGTCGCACTATTGATAACCCTCGGGGAGGAAACCTAGATGCGCTTCGGGTAACGATGAGTTCAAATCCACATGGGTGTGTACACATAGGTTGATGTTTTTAACGTTACGATGAACCATGCACTAGTAAGACGATGAGTTAGTCTGAAAGGTAGCTGGTAGAGATAGCTAAAGTAGCAAACTAGGGTTAGCCTTGCAACCCTAGAGCCATAGATAAGGTGCTTCATCCCCTTTGCCTTTTTAGGCATAGGGAGAAGCATTCGTGGTGTAGTTCCCGGGACGTAATCGCATGAGGGGGACTCAAATCTGCATGGTAGGCCGGGCCATCATTGTATTTCCCTAATTACAGAGGCGGTGCTGATGGATGATTACATGCACACCCTCCTACATGACATGCATGGATAATTGTTGACCATCGACCACACCACGTGTTACAAATGCTATAATAGGTTCATATTTATTGTATGTTATGAAATTGATAATTGAAATGACATTAGTCATGTTACGCAAATATTCCCCAAGTGCTAGTTTATATAGTTTATTCTCATGACAATTTGCATGCTAGTAGTTTTAGTTATAAAACCCCCCAATGCTTATTTTACCAATATTGATTATTCCTAAGATGTGGTTGAAGTGACGATCCCATCACGGTTGTGCGTGGTTGATTATTAGATTCCTAACATCCTGTGGACGACCCCGATACTTGTCACTATCTACCATTCTTCGTAGTATAGTAGTAGGAACAGGAGAAACATTACAAATTTCATCTTTGACCCTTAATACTTGAGCCTCATCTTGGTTTTTAATTGGAAGATCTCCCATGGTTCATTGATTGATTTAGCGATGGTGGAAGGGGGTGTTAAATTTTCCCTCGTTTCCGGGGATGTTAGTTAAACAGTCTAGTAGTTAACTTGCACAGGGTGTTATTTAAGTAATTAGTTCTAATTTTATTTTTTGTTGGTTTTTGCTGTTGAGCTTTCTCGCTAGTATCCGGTTACTTATAACCCTTTTGCTAGTGTTGTTTTTCAGTGGTTTATTATTTTATTCCCAGTTTATGGTAAACACCCGTACCTCTAACTTGGGAATTTTTCATTTTCCAGTGGAATACACAGATGGTAGGTGACAAAGGAGGAGGAGATCTAGACAGGAAGTTCCACAAGAACCAATTTCAGTAGTTGTGAGAGTGAAGAAATGACAGAAGATAACAACACTTTGAAGGAGTTGATGGCTTCCAACTTGGAGAATAAACCTCTTTGCATTATCTTCCCACCCTTTTTTTTTATGTAATGTAACTTTCATATCACCAAAACAGAAGTACAAGCTTAAAGTTTTTACATGATCTAAAGGTAA
>JAULKM010000398.1:0-15476 GCA_032355605.1 Rubia tinctorum
TGAACAAACTCGGAGCCGTTCACCCTGATGAAGGCGGCGGTTGTGTGGTGAGCCACCGCCTTCGCCAGCATGGTTTTCCCGGTCCCGGGGGGACCGTAGAGCAAGACTCCCCGCGGAGGGTCGATGCCGATTTGCTGGTACAAGTCATGTTGAGTCAACGGCAGCTCCACCGCTTCGCGAATCTCCTGCTTCTGAACATCGCATCCTCCGATGTCGGAATAGCTGACGTCGGGCCGCTCGGACTGGCTGAGGAGCGAGACTGCGGAGTCGACCTGAGGCGGGAGGACGTCAACCAGAGCTTCCGAGTGGCGGTGGAGCGCGACGGAGGCCGACGGTTTCAGAAGTTCGCGGTTGATCGTGCTTAGGATCCTCACGTAGTAGTTGGAGCCGGTGGTTGATGCGACGATGCCGCTGTTCTCGTCGATCATCTCCAGGAACTGGCCGACGACGAGCGGCACCGCCTGGATTCTCTTGACCTCCTCCTGCGCGCGGAGGAACTCGCGGCGGAGATTGTGGAGCTCCTCCTTCACGTAATCCTCCTGGATCTCGATGATCTCGCTCTGCCGCTCGAGGGACTTCAGGGTGGTGTAGAGGTCCTCCTTGGGTTGG
Organism: Rubia tinctorum; assembly: GCA_032355605.1. Classification (NCBI taxonomy): domain Eukaryota; kingdom Viridiplantae; phylum Streptophyta; class Magnoliopsida; order Gentianales; family Rubiaceae; genus Rubia; species Rubia tinctorum. The sequence goes on from JAULKM010000398.1 coordinate 610, forward strand.
GTCGCCGGAGGTGATTGATGGTTGAGCACCATTGCCGTCATTAATAAGTTGAAAAAAAGTCGGGGAAAAGTAAGATGAGGGTAAGGTTTAGAGCTGCGTCTGTATATATACTAGTACTAGCTTAAGGAAATCCTTTTCTCAATCGGAATTGGATTTTGCCTGGAAATCCATTTCTTAGTCGGAATTGGATTTTGCCCAGGTCATGGAAATCCTTTTCTTATTCGGAATTGGATTTTGCCCCTGTCATGGTAATTTTGGACAATTACTCATTTTACTAATTAGTAAAATGTCATTTTGGACAATTACTCATTAGTAAAATGTGATTTTGGACAATTACTCATTAGTACCATTTTGGACAATTACTCATTAATTTTATTTTCTCGAATTTTACGTAAAAATAATACCTTCTCCTCTATTTTTTAAATTTTGACATACTGTTATTCTTGTTTTTTTTTGTTTTTTTTGTCACAATTATTGTTGGTAAAAAGTGAATCATTTTCAATTATCAATTAATTTTTTACAAATTTTCTCTCAATTCGGAGAAGTATACAAAATTAGTATGTGCGTAAAAGTAATATGTATGGAACTCAAATGAATTAATAAAATAATTGCTAGTATTTATAGAGGATAGGCAAAATCTTTGGAAAACCCGTCTTTCCATAAGCTTATGGAAAAACGGAGTTTGATTAGAATAATAAAAGGTAAAAGGTCTTAATTGTATAAAATTTATTATGCAACGTGTAGTAGTTATAAATTTTATAACCTAATTTATGCAACCCGAAAATTTTATTTTTATTTCTTCTAATATACACTTTAAATTTTGGTCTTTCCAATGACTTATGGAAAGACCGTCTTTCAAGAGACGGACTCTAGAGGTTATAGGATATTTTTAGAATTAGAAAACATTTTAAAGTATATAATTAAAAATCGACAAGGATTAAAATTAAATCATAAATAATATAGTAGATTAAAATTTAAAAATATACTTGCACTCATAATTTTCGTACATTTAACTACATGGATATGTGTAATTTTAACGTCTGTTTCAAACAAATCATGCTAATGTAGTAAAAATATTATGAATTTTAAAAAAATTTGATTAAATATTTAAATACTACCCCTTCCATCCAGGAGAATTCAAAGAAAGAGAAACTTATGCATTAAATTTGTGAATTGATATACTACGCCCTGTATTTTACTGTATACGCCCTGTATTTATACGTATTTGAATATATAATGTATTCAAAAATAAAACTAAATTCAAATAAACCTTATTTGAATACATTATGTATTCAAATACGTATAAATACAGGGCGTATACAGTAAAATACAGGGCATGATATAGTAATACCCTTAAATTTCCTCTGGCCTCCCTGTCAGTTCCACGTCAGCCGTGTGGGTGTTATTTGGTAGGAATAGATTTAGGTAATAGAGTCCCCTCCGGTCCTCTCTCTATTCATTGGTATTTATTGATGAAATATACAATGTATAATGAGATCTTTATCCTAACCATATAATTTTGATCAGATTGTAGAAATCTTCTAAATCTTTGACTGTCATACTTGTACTAGTCCACTAACTAACACGCCCCCGTAGTTGAAGCAAGAGCTCTGCGGATGTAGAGACTAGACCAGAAATCAAAGAATATGGAGATGGAAGACCCTTAGTAAAAATATCGGCATATTCAGCCGACGGGACATGAAGAAAGCGAACTTAGCCGAGAGCTACCTTTTCGCGGACAAAGTGGAGATCAATCTCTACGTGCTTGGTACACTGATGTTGTACCAGATTGCATGAGATATACACGGCAGATACATTGTCGCAGTACACAATGGGTGCTCACTGGAGGGATACACGTAACTCACAAAGTAAGCTGTGCGACCAACATGTTTTAGCAACAACATTTGCGACGCCTCTATACTCAGCCTCAACACTTGATCTGGAAATAGTCGGTTGTCGCTTAAAAGACCATGAGATGAGGTTGTCACCAAAATACACACAATACTCTGAAGTGGAGCGACGAGTATCAGGGCATCCGACTAAATCGGCGTCATAGTACGCTGTAAGAATCGAGGAGGAAGACGGCCGAAGCTGGAGACCGAGATCAATGGTTCCCTGAATGTATCAGATGATCCGGTTAAGATCCTGAAAGGGTGATTCCCTTGGATCATGCATGAAAAGACATATCTGCTGGACAGCATAACCAATATTCGGCCTCGTAAAAGTGAGGTACTGAAGTTCCCCTGCAAGGCTGCGGTAGTCCAACCCCGGCAGACAACTTGGTCTTGGTGTGGACAGGTGTAGTAGCTTGCTTGCACAACGACATCTTGGCACGATCAATGATTTCCCTAGCATACTTTTGTTGTGACAAGAACAATCCTGACAGAGTTCTGGTAACAGAAACACCAAGGAAGTAGCTCAAGGGGCCGATATCTATCATAGAAAACTCATTTCCAAGCATTATAGTCAGGCGATGAAGTAGAGGAAGCCATGAGAATAATGTCGTCGACATATAAGAGCAAGTAGGTTGTCTCCCCCTGTGAACTGTAAATGAACAGTGAGTGATCGCTCTGATTGCCATGGAACCCAATCCTGGAGAGGTAGGTTGCTAAGAGGTGGTACCATGCCCGAGGTGCTTGATTTAAGCCATAAATTGATTTACACAGAAGGCATACATGGTTAGGGCGACACTTGTCGTAGAAACCTAGCGGCTCATGAATGTGTACAGTTTCATGCAAGTCACCATGTAGGAAAGCATTCTTTACGTCAAACTGGTGAATAGGCCATGAGCGACATAAAACAATGCTAAGAATAAGCCGGATTGTGGCTGGTTTGACCACCAGACTGAATGTCTCATCACAATCAACCCCAACTTACTAAGACTTTCCGTTAACAACTAGACGAGCTTTGTACCTCTCCAGCGTGCCATCAGGCCTATTCTTATGCTTAACAACCACATGCAATGAATAATATTATCACTAGGTCGCCTTGGAACCAATTCCCAAGTACCATTTTTAATAAGAGCACTAAATTCATCTTTCGTGGTGGCTTGGCAGTTAGGGTTCTGCAGGCCACGTATAGGGGAGGTTAGGAGGGGAGAGACGAAAGAGGATACTAGAAGATTGTATTTGGGATTAGGTTTATGCATACCGGCCTGACTACGAGTGTTTATTAAGTGACATGGAGGTGGTAGTGGTGGGACAGAAGGGATTGGAATATGTAGTGGGGAGGGGGACTAAGGGTGTTGATGGTGAGATGCTCAGAGGTGGCCTTAGAGTGGTAGAAGTGGAATGATCATGGGGTGGTGAGATTTGGTGGAATATGTCAAGGAGGAGAGGTGATAAGTTAGAGGAAGGAACGTCATTATTAGACATAGAGTTCATCCCATGCTGGTTAGAGAAGGGAAATGTCGTTTCATCAAACACGGCGTGTCAGGAAGTGATAACTTGGTGTGGTCTGATAACCAAGCAACGAGAGCCTCTATGATCTGAAGATGGGCCGAGATAGAGACATGGAATAGAACGAGGAACTAATTTATGAGGAGTGGTGGCGGAGATGTTTGGATAGCACAAGTAACCAAAAATTCGGAGATGGGAGTATGTGGGGTGTCGGTGGTATAAGATGTAGGTTGGTGTATTTTTGTTTATGGCTTTAGAAGGTAGGATATTGTAGAGATATGTGGCCATATGAAGTGCTTCAACCCAAAAATGAGGCGGTAGGGAGACATGTGTGAGTAGAGTACGGGTAATGTCATTGAGAGTGCGAAGTGCTCGCTCGGCTTTGCCATTTTGAGGGCATGTGTGAGGACAGGAAAAATGCATTAACATGCCGTTAATCTCATAGAATCTGCAAAAAAACTGGTTTACAAACTCACCACCATTATCACATTGAAAAGTTTTGATATTAGTATGAAATTGTGTTTTGGCCATGGCATGAAATAAAACCAATTTGGAGTATGCATCAGACTTGTTTTCGAGAGGAAATATCCAAATAAAGTTGGAAAAATCATCCAAAAACAATAGATAATATTTAAAATCACTAGTGCTAGAAAGTGGAGATGTCCAAATATCACTATGAATAATATCAAATGGTTGAAAAGTAATAGAGTGAGAATGTGAAAATGGAAGACACTTGTGTTTAGCAAGCTGACAAGAAGAGCAAAGGGCTGTACATTTGGCTTTATTAAAAATAGAATCTCGACACTTGAGAATATCCAAGATATGCTCACCTGAGTGACCGAGTCGAGCATGTCAGGGTGGTGATTGGGATATGACAAAGGCAGTGTCTGGCTATCTAGTGACTGGGTATTGATCCCCACGACTATTACATCTGGTTTTGAGTGTCCCTGTGGTGAGATCCTTTACAGAAAAACCAACGGGGTCAAATTCCACACTAACATTGTTATCAATTGTAAATTGGCGAACATAGACAAGATTTTTGACAATATCAGGGGTGTAAAAAACATTTTTCAAATAGTAGGGTGGGGATGTCTTTAGGGTCGTAGAACCTTTACCAACAACATGAATATTATTTCCATTGCAAACATAGATAGGTGATAAAGTGCTCGAATTAAAATAGGTAAGAAGAATACCTGAGTCCATGGTCAGATGAGAGGATGCTCTGGTGTCTATGTACAATTTATCCGAAGGCTGTTGAAGTGGCATAGTGCTGAAAGTCGGGGATAAATTTCCAGAATACTGCTACTACGAGCTGGGTGATAATTGACCCAAATATAGCTGCTGGCCAAAAGAAGTTGGACCCGGGCCTAAAAGGGAAGGAGGCCTAATTGATTGGCTAATTTTCCCAAACGCAACAAAGGTTTGTCCTGGTCCCAGATTTTGTGAGAAATGCGTCTGGGAAATTGCTCTTGGCGCAGGAGCAGCAGTGGATTAAGGACACGGTGGCGTGTACCACGGCTGGGGCACGGCGGAGCCTTGGTGTCTGCAGTCCCCGAGATGATGAGTGTGTCCCCCGCCGGAGCTGGTGCTGCATCTTCCTTGGCAATGGTAGCGGTTGTGACTACCACGTTGATGGCCAAATTCAGTGGCGGGTTGCGCTGTTCTCGTTCCAGCACCGGCAAAGAGGGCGTGCGCCCCTTCAGTGTGGAAATTTCTGCGACTTTCCTTGCGGGTAAGCATGCTTTTGGCAACAGAGAATGATGGCAATGGTGTCATCTGACTAATAATGCTTCCAACGGTGTCAAATGAAGCAGGCAATCCATTGATGAGCTGTAGGACAAGGCGCTGGTCCCTGACAGGGCTGTCGACGTCTCCGAGTTGATTTGCCAGTGATTTAAGATGCTGACAATTTTTGGAAACAGAGGGAAAAGAATCTATTCGGGCGATGATGAAATGATTCTTGAGGTCAGAATCACGGGCGATGTGGTTGTTGTGGAAAATACCTTTGACGCGAAGCCAAGCATCGCGTACGGTTGAACCCGTTTGGATGATCGTGAGAAGGAGATCATCACTGATGGTGCCATAGATCCAACTAAGGACAATGGCGTCCAATTGCTGCCATTTGGCGTCTGAGACATCGGATGGGCGAGAAGAGCCATTGATGTGGTCCAAAACATTGTGTGCTCGAGCTATGATTTGGAAGAGCTCGACCCAGGTATGATAATGTACCTTTTGGTGATCCAAAATTCGTGGTATTTGGTTACAAATGTTTGTAACTGATTGAGACAAGTGAAAACTCGAGGATGCAGGTTGTAACGGAAGAATTGCTATTGGCATCACTGGAAGAGTTGGTTTCGGCAGAAGAGTTTGTTTCACCGAAGGTGGCCATCGAGAATGAAAAGGTAAGAATTTTGTGAAGAAAAAAAAGAAAAGGTAAAAGAGAAGGACGAAGAGGGTAATAACTTTGTTATGGCTCTGATACCATGTTATTTGGTTGGAATATAATTGGGTAATTGAGTCCCCTCTGGTTCTCTCTCTATTCATTGGTATTTATAGATGAAATATACAATGTACAATGAGATCTTTATCCTAACCATATAATTTTGACCAGATCGTAGAAATCTTCTAAATCTTTGACTTTGTCATACTTGTACTAGTTCACAAACTAACAGGGGGGACTATTAACCAAATATTTGCTACAGTAAAAGAAAAGGTAAAAGGGTAAACCTTTCCCTCTTTTTTTATAACTAATGGCCGTTTCCGCCTAAATAAAAGGTTAGGAAGGCGCAAAAAAATTCCCCGTTCACTGTACTTAACATGAATAGCATAAAAAACTATGCATCTTACTTACAAATACAATCATCCAATAACAAATAAATGAACAAGGGTGAAGATAAATTTTTTTAAGCATACACTTTTGCAGCTAAACCCGACCAAAATAATTTTAGGTTCGTAGGGGAACCATCATATTTGAGTGTGAAAATCATCAAGCCATCGCGATCCCCCCGAAGAGTTAGTTACTCTCAGTTATTTGCACATTCCCACTCTGCATCAGGTTTTACTGGTATAGATCGATACGGGTGAAGAACTTAACGAACGAGGAGAGACAATATTTGGGAGAGTTTCTATTGGAGCGTCAGAACAATGGGAAGATCCGGCATACGATAAGGGTGGAGTCAGAAGCGATGATCAACTACAGCACACACAGTGAGCATAATATGGTCCCGTGCTCAGCATAAATGGCAACAAGAGCACCACTTGATTTGCGGCATCGGATAGAACAAGAAAATATCGACTTTGATGCTTTTAGGGCTTTACCTACAAATTAAGATGCATTATAAAAGGTACAACTGTAGGTTTGAATATAGGCAAGAGTAGTATTCAACGAGCAGTAACGGCAAAGATATTCAAAAGCCACACAAACAACATAAAACCAGTCCTAACAAAACAAAAAAAGGTATCCCGAATGATTTTATGTTTATCAAAGTTGAATGCAAACCTCATAATCAAGGAAATTGACCACGTCATTCTTATAGACGAAAAATGGTTATATTTAATCCTACTCACAATTAAGTACCTACTAGCTCCAGATAAACTAGAGCCCTACTGCACATGTAAACACAAGTGTCACATTTTGATTCGATTAACTTGGAAAAACTCACCATGCAACAATTTAAGGGTCTACTGACCTCGAATTCACCGACGACAATGCTTGGTTGAATCTGATCTGGCCCTTTAGGGTGGTTTGATGGCTCTAGTATTTCCCCGTCCAAGAAAATAACGTCAAGCCCGAGACGGAGATGGCATCATCCGCCTCCATCTCTGGAACGTACTCTAAGAGACTAAATGTGTTGAAAACATAACATATTGAGCAGTGCTGGAAATATTGACTAGAAGAACATGAGGGAGATGTCATTAAACATCAAGAACAACAACGAGAGGTGACAAATCAAAGATAAAAAGTGTCAATCAATGAGGAATGTGAGGGAGAAAACCTCAAACACCAACTAATGATGGAAATGTCAAGACGACTACCGCCATAAATGAAGACATTCCACAACTAGATCAAACATTCAAGGGTTATGTTCGGGATCCTCTAAGTGATATGGCTGGACCAATGACAAGGTCAAGAACGAAGTTTAGAGATGCGGCATTGAATACTTTGATTGATCAACTTCATAATGAAGAACTCACGACTAAATCGGCTAGGGTTTGGATTAATTATTCAAGATTGTCGATTAACTGAAGCCATCACGAAGACCACTATACTCTTTTTTCCCACCGGGTTTTTAGCGAGGTAGTGTGATATTTCTGAACTATTGTAACATTATTTTATTTTAGTCCATAGCTCGGCCATGTGGGCTTTTTGAAGAGCTATTTTTAAAAATTCAGCCTGGTATTTTCGACCTAGTCCATTAGGGTTTCGAAAATATTGAGTTTTATTCGGATAAGACTTAGATTTGGTAAGATTAGATAAGGTAATATTCTAAAAGGTTACTTGGAGAAGAATTCGAGTAGATTACCATTTATTTTAGGAGTTCTAGTTAGATATAATTTTAGCTTCTTAAAACTGTCATAAGTTGATTCAGTTGCCAATTGTAATTAGGGGTTTTGGACGAGACATATCCCTATAAATAGAGGGGTATGGCCGAGTGTATACACACCTTTTTATCAATCATATATTCATAATTTTGAGATCATTCCCTGTGTTTGCGAGCTTTCTTCATTGTTGCTTAATCATGCGGGTTAATTAAGTATCAATAGCCTTGTGAACTAATCCTGGGGGCTAGTTAGAAAGGAAGTCGAAATTAAGAGTACCCCAAGGGCTAGACTCTTGAATATTGTGCGGCATGCTAGGGTTTTGTGAATTCCCTTGTTTTGTCAAAGATCTAATTCAACAATTCAGAGTTTCGAAAGGAGATTCATATCAGGTAGGGTTTATGGGATAGAGATAGCGTGTGAGGAAAGACGAGCATATCTGAGAGAAGATAAGAACAAAGCAAATGCATTGAAAATAAAAGGCAGCATATTAAGATTAAAGAGGATTAAAGAGATTTCATTACCAGATTGTAAAGTGACTGGGTGAGAGTGTCGGTTGGGTGGTTAGGAAAGCGAGGAGGTTTTTTTGATATAGGAAAGCTGGTTAGGGAAATTATTATTAAGTATAAATTGGGATGATTGGTAAGTTTAAGTTAGAGCAAATGACTTCGGTAGCCCCTAAACTATAATCATCATTCACTTTTAGCTCCTTAATTTTTTTAACACTTTTAACCCCTCAACTTTGAAAACCAATTAATCGTGGCCCTTCCGTCAGGTCAGGCCATTAAACTATGTTTTCAATGTTAATTTTAAGAGAACATGCCCAAATTGGTATCCACTTTTAAGTGAATTCACAGTTTGTTACCCTATTTTTAGAATAGTGTTTAAAAGGTACCCACATCTTTCATAAATGTCCCGAAAAGCTACCTTTAAACTAAAATTGGGTATCATTATGGAAAATTTTTGATCCAAACTGGTAACCATTTTTTTGCTAAAAGGTATTATTTTGAGTCACAAATGAAAAAACGGGTACCTTTATAGGATAAATTCAATATTTGGGTACCAAACTGTGAATTTCGGTTAAAAGTGTATACCATTTTGAAAAATCTCTCTTAATTTTAAGGGAAAAAGTGACATTTCAAATATTTTTCTTTCCTTTTCTATTATGTATTTCTTCATTCTTTTTTTTCTTTTTCCCCTCTTCCTTTCCCCCTTCCCCGATGCCACCACCCTCCCCTTTCCGCCCCACCCCCTTCCGCCGCCCCACCTAAAGCATCAACGGCATCACCAAATTTGTGGCTCTAACGAGGTAAAAAAGAATATTCAAGATCCTAAGGATCAAGAATATGACACTATCTTGAATACCTTGAAGTTCATTTGAAACGAGAGGAATTTGCCGCAGATTTCTTATTCCAAATTTTGCATAGGCAATTTTTTGCTCCAATTTTTTTTTTGAAAATCACAAATAAAGGGTATCATATTTTCGTATTTTGAAATCGGAAATTTGGGGTCAGATTGTAATTTTCAAAAGTTTGGGGGTTGTTTTGCAATTTACAAAATTTTGGGAATTGTATGCGGTTGAAATTGCTTGGAAAATAAGATAATTATTTTTAGTGTCATATTTTGTGTGAAATTCGAATTTATAGCTGAAAAAAAGAAGAAAAAAAAGGAAAAGGAAACAAAATTCTAATCGGAATAGGAAAAGGGAATAGTACTTGATTTGGGTGTGGGGTATGAACAAAAAAATTACCTTGAGAAATAAGTAAGTACTTAAAATCCTTTCTAAGATGGATTTGGATTGGGATAGCTAATCCAAATTGGATTTGGAAAAGTTAAATAAATTTTCGGAAGTTATTCGTTGCCTATATAAAGTATTATTGTTTTGATCATATCTCCTTCATTATATATCCAATTCGGGCCATTCAAATTGCGTTTTCCCTTATTTTGTAGAATTTGAAAATCTAGATTGTAGAGCCCAATTTTTAGTTTATATATTTTTAATTTTCAAAATAAGATCCGTAGTACTTTTCTTTTATTTTGCTTTGAATTTGCGGTGAATTGATTGATCGCCCTAATATTAGCCTTTGCCTTGTGAGTTGTGAATGTTATGCACTTGGTGAGCGACCTTACTAAACAAAGGGGGGAAATTTTTATTACTAACCATTTATTTTCTTAGCAGCTCAGCGGAGATGGCGGACGAAAATCCATTCGTCCCGCCTTTTATTTACAATCCCAACAATATAACACTGATGAAAACTTCTAATAGCAGGCATGGTGAACAACCACGAGATGAAGCACCGGACATTTGGGAGCCACATCGTGTTAAACACAATGAACCTGTTGATCACGGTCATTTTGTTGTCAGATTAAATGCACTCATGAGTGAAGTGCAGAGATTGGCGAGAAAAGTTGATAGCTTGGCACCATCCACACCACAGAACATGGCAATAAGGGATGATCCTCAGGGATTTGTTTACAAATTCCAAGGTTATGGTAGTTCCAATGAAGATTCCAATGAATCGGAAAGGCGATCACACTGAGGGTCTTCAAGAAGGCATCGTTATGACAGACACCATGATTCATGAAGGAGAACAAGGGCCTGTTTGATTTCAAGTTCAAGTTCAGACTTTGTTCGAGAAATCAAGGGGTTGAAGTATGATATCTCTCGATTTGATGGTCATCACAATCTGGTGAAGTACCTAGATTGGGAGCGACAGATTGAGAATTTGTTTGATCGGGAGAAGGAAAATTTCAAGGTGGCACAGTATTCTTTTACTTACTATGCAGCTGAGTGGTGGAAAATGTGAAAGAAAAGAGACAACTTGCCGGGAAGAAACCTATCTCCACCTGGGAGAGATTGAAGACCGAGCTTCGCCATTATCATGTTCCACTTACTTATCTGATGGAGCAATATTCTTATCTGGCCAACATGAAGCAAGGAAATTGCACAGTTGATGAATATTGGCAAGATCTCGAGTTGACCATGAGAAGACGCATTTATCAAAAATCAATTCATTGAAGGCTTGCGTGAAAACTTTCAAATACCAATCAAGATTCAACATCACATATCTGTGGATGATTTATTGATGAAAGCAAGGTTGGTTGAGAGCACTATGTGGCCGAAGAAACCACAGTTTGGATTTCCCAGTCAACGATTTTGACTCCGGAAACCCTAACTCTGGCCGAGGTAGAGGGGAATCAATGGGAGACCGAGGGTCAGTTTAGACCTACTCCAATCTGACTTATAATTCCATTGATAGGAGGACGTTACCACAGACTTCAAACCAACAGTCCTTGAGGAATTCAGGTAAGTCTATTGTCTCTTCATCAAATTCAATTTCAGTTAACACTCCTACTTGTTTTCATTGTAAAGAGAGAGGACGTGTTCGTATTAATTATCCCAATGCTTGAGTGTTAGCCACCATTGAGGAAGGACATGAAGAAGATGAATATGATGATAGGCCCTCTTTATATGAAAGCGAGGAAGAACAAGTAGATTAAGAGATTATCATAAATGATCATGGTGAACAAGGTCCGGAAACACAAGGTAACTATGTGTCATTGAAAGCTTTGAACTCTCAAGTGGCCGAAACCCAGGTACGAAGGATTAATATTTTCCATACTCATTGCCTTGTGAAAGATAAGAATTGTTTACTGATTATTAAATGAGGATCTTGTGCTAATATTGTTTCCAATATTCTTGTTAAATCATTGTCTTTGTCTGTTACCACTCATCCATCACCTTATAAACTTATTTGGTTAAATGGTAGTGGTGAGATTAAGGTAAATAAACAATGCATGATAAACTTTAAGATAGGAAGATATCATGACTCTATCTTATGTGATGTTATACCTATGGAGGCTAGTCATATTTTGTTAGGAAGACCATGATAGTTTGATCATAAGTCTATGCCTGATGGTTACCCTAACAAAATAACTGTGATTAAGGATAGAACCAAGTATAATTTGACTCCATTATCTCCAGTGGAAGTCATTGAGGCTCAGAGGTGCATGAAAATCGACAAAGAAAAGTTTGCATCTGAGTAAGAAGGGGCCAATCGAAACACTACTCAGGGTTTAGAAAATCACGGCCAAAAGGAGATTAAAAAGAGCCAAAAACCTGGAAATTTTGAAAAAAAACCCCAGGGAGAGAAGAATTATATAAGTCAGGTAAGATTTTGAACGATTTTGAAAAGTTGCAAAAGGTTTTATCTTCACATCCTTGTCCTTTGCCATCAATTTATATGATGAAACGTGAATTGCTATTTGAATCTCGAAAATCATTTTATGCGTCTATCATGGACATGAATCGTGATTTTTCTAATCATTCTCATGTATTAATTTTACATTTTAAAGAGAGTTATTTCGCCAATGAGGATATACATGTGCATGTTCCTCTACGGTTTGCTCAGATATTGCAGGAATATGAGGATATCTTTCCGGAAGCATGGACCCATGGTTTACCACCAGTGCGAGGCATTGAACATCAAATTTACTTGTTTCCGGGTTCGGTTATACCTAATCAAACGGCTTAGAAAGAAAACCCCGAGGAGACAAAGAAACTACAACGACAAGTCGAGGAGTTACTTCAAAAAGGTTAAATGCACGAATCTTTAAGTCCTTGTGTTGTACCTGTTATTTTTGTTCCTAAGAAAGATAAAACTTGATGAATGTGCATAGATTATCGTGCTATTAACAAGATAACCATTAAATATCACCATCATATCCCTAGGTTAGATGATATTCTCGAAGATTCGCATGGATCTATAATATATACTAAGATTGATTTGACTCAGGGTTATCATCAAATTCACATGAATGAGGGTGATGAATGGAAAACTGCATTTAAAACTAAGTTCGGGTTATATGAATGGGTTGTTGTGCCTTTTGGATTAATCAATGCACCTAGTATTTTTATGCGGTTGATGAATCATGTTTTGAGAAAGTTTATTGTTCGATTTATTGTGGTTTATTTTGATGATATATTGATCCATCCTAAATTGAATTATGATCATATTGAGCATGTTAAAATGGTTCTTGTTGCACTCCGTGAGTCTTGTTTGTATGAGAACATCTAGAACTGCACATTTTGCGCTTCCGAGGTGGTGTTTCTCGGTATTGTGGTTTCTAAGGAGGGTATAATAGTTGACGAAGCCAAAATTAAGGTCATTAAAAATTGTAATTTCAAGGGCTAAAACTGTTGGGAAAAAAATTGGGGCCAAACGTGGACGATGGTGATAGTTCGAGAGTCACAAAAGTTGTTTGTTGTTAAAGATATGGTCTTTGGGTAAATTTTAAAAATCACTAACGGTATTTAAGAAACTTCTAGTATAATTTTTTTCCAAATATGAAAAGTTTATATAATGTGAAAATTTATTTGGGATTGATGAAAAAGGAAAGTGTGCATATTTGGTTGGGACTGACGAAGTGACATAATTCTATTTTAAAATAAATTTCAATATCTTAATATTTATTGAATTTATTACGAAATCAAAAAATATTATTATTAAATATCTATTATTTACTAATTTTTTTATTAATATATTGAAATAAAACTGTAATTAATGTGGATTTGACTAACCATTCCTTACACTAATGTAGAACGACGCACAAACTGGCATTTGAATGGCTATTCTAAACCGCTTTTCCTAGTACTTCCACGGTTCGGCCCATCCATTAGACAGCAGTGATGTTTGCATCGTTGATTGTTGTATTTCATAGTGATTCCATACTGCTATCCCTGACACTGTCGCAGTTCGGTCGTTCGTTAGATGACGATTATATTTTCGCCACGCCGTTGATTATTATTATTTTAACTGCTAGCAGAGTACTATGCTCAAAATACTTTTCCTATTTCGGAAGTACGATCCAGTACTGAGTAGGTTTTCACGATCTTCGATGATTCTTCCAACTTCAAAAATGAAAGGGCTCTCGCAACGTGATTCGCTTACTTCTGAAACAGAACATGTTGACGAGTGACAACATCAAGTACAGGAATCGTAAGCTACAATATCAAAAAATGTATTTGAAGAAACATGGTTTTGACCTTGGTATTTAATACAAAACGATGTAGTTGTTTCAAATAGAGTTGGTCCTGATATCGGGTTCCAATTCAGAATATTTGTTGTTGCATCCCATATATTTCTTTTAAATACCTTCTGACATCGGTATGACGGTTGGAAATTTGATTGAATAGAACGGGAAATAGGATCCAAAATCGAAATTCATTTCATAAAATTTGATCATTATATATAAAAAATATTCATAAAGGAAACTCACAATCCATATTCAATGACCAAAACATATAAGTCGTTCCACACAAGAATATACATATTGCCAAACAAACTAGATGATATTTTTGCATTCTTCGCTTGAAGGTAGTCTGTGCTATATAGATACATACAAAATCTAAACAAAAAAATGATTAGACCAAGTGTGGGTGACGTCGGTTGTAATATAAAGGTTACCAACGTGTGTTGGAATTGACTGGTGACCGGCATCGATTGGTACCAAAACCGAAATGTGACCGACATTAGTTTATTTAAATTTAGGAATATATCAATATAACCCTACTTACTTGATTAAGTGCCAATATAACTCTCAGATAATTTTTAGTAAAAAAATAACTCTAACTAGTTGATAAAAGTGTCAATATAACCCTAAGACATCATTTTCGGCGTTGACCGCATATAAAATAACTAAAATGCCCTTATACACAAAACCTATAAGTGTTAAGAAAATTTTTTCCTCATACAACCACCAGACTGCCACCACCGAACCGCCTTCAATTGATCCCCACCCCTAGCCCCACCGCAACCACCCTCAGCCCAGCCGCAATCACACCCAACCATATTCCCGTCGTCGTGAAACCCAATCCACCCGCCCCCCCCCACCACCCACCCGAGCCCCCGCCCGAGCCCCCCCCCCATG
>JAULKM010000407.1:0-15475 GCA_032355605.1 Rubia tinctorum
GGGTTGGGCGAGATCCCCATTTGGTTAAAGATCCAATATTCCGCAATCCAGAGTCTTCGCAAGGAGATTCATATCACTTTACCCTCGGGTCACCCTAGACGATCGGCGTCATAGACTTCCCCTAGAATAGCACTACACATGGAGACCCAATACAACTAACACAATATCCTAGAAGTGGGAAATATTGGGATAGCACAAATATGTCTACTAATAACGACTATGAGGATCGGTTTTCATGCTAATCGTTATTAGTGAGCCACATTGATAATTATTCAAACCCATTCAAATTCATATTAAATCTAAGAAATTTCATCAATCAATAATCATAATTAGTTGTCATACCAAATTATAATCTAGCATCAACTAACGATAATCACATCGACAAAAAGTCAAAGTCTTCCGGATTTGACCAAAAGTCAAAGTCTTCCGAATTTGACCAAAAGTCTAGCAAACAATCAATTCACAATATTCAACTAGTTGATCATCCTAGTCAAAATCATACATTAATCACACAAGAAAGCACAAAATATACTTGATAATCAAAGCACAAAATAGGGTAAACTAAATCTCACAAATTGATACTAGAAATGCTTACCAATTGCTCCAAAGAGTATATTTAGCCTAGATTAGCTAAACCCATAACAAAAGCACAAAAATCCATGGTAAACGTAGGAGAAAAGATGAAGGAATGAATGTAAACTAGGGGTTTGAAGGTAGAAAAACCGTGTTTTTCAATGGAGGAGAGAGATGAGTATTTATATTCTAGGAATTTAAAGAGAAAAACAACATAAATGGACTGTTGGATCCTTTGTCACAGACCGTGCTGATTTGCCATTGACCGTGGCCACTGACCGAGCAGATTTGACACTGACCGTGACAAGCTCCATGCCCAACTTCTACCAATTTCCAGAATAATTGGCCTTCTCTTCAAAATTCCATCGCCTCTTCAATCCCGAACTCTTCAAAATGATTTTCAAAACACTTCATAAATTAAAGAATTAGGACATAAAACATGTGATATCATCCTAACCATCTAATTGATAAAATGTCATTTTCCTTCAAATTAAATCCCTAATCTATTACAAAATTAGATTTTGAATGTGCTAAAAATATGATATAAATTGGGCACATCACTTACTCTTGAACTAGTTGAGATATAGTATGGTGAAAGGATATTAATAGCACGACATCCTATTATTTGGAGAAGTGAAGAGACCGCAATATATTCCATTCACTTGGGTGGTCATGATGTCTGGCTAGAGGCCAATCTTGATCTATAAATGTAAATTTTATATTTCATAAATCATATGCCTAATTGTCTTTAGGTCAAGTAGGAGTTTGTTTGTTTTATGTCCTAAAGCCAATAAATAATGTATAATAAAATAGTTTTACTACCAACGTGAATTGGAACCCAAAGGATCACACGCAATAGGGTTGTTTATAAGATTAAAATATATTGTGAAGATTATTTTATGAGTAAAGTAATTTTCAAGGACTAGAGTATAAATAAGCAAGAAACCTAGGGTTTTTCCATATTGGGCCATGCCCATGTATGACAACTTATTTATATTCATCTCTGTATTCAAAAATAGATACAACTATCATTTTGACCTAGCCGTCAAACATAGAATACAGAAACAATTTATCCATTTCAAATTTCTGATACAGTTCGTGTGGATACCTTGGAAGTCGGACAAATGTGCGGCTTCGAGTGATCAACAACTACCGTGGTTGAGGTTGAATTAATAACAAGGTATGAATTCTTTATTTGTATTAACATGTTAATATAAATATATTTATTTCAATGTAATATTGGAATAATCAATATTTTAATTCCGCAATATACATAATGTACATTTGATTGATTTTCTAACAGTTGTTATCAAATATATTGGTTCTTTATGCATGATGTCATTTATAAAATACATTTAAGCGTTTTTTGTCTAAAGTGATCATTGATGAGGTTTACAAATTGTTGTTGAACGCTTTTGTAAATTACTCTTATGAAGAACAGAATGTTTAACTTCAAAATGGTAGTTGTAGAATTCACAATAGGTAATCAAGATGAGTAAATGAGTGATTACTTCTATGATCTATTATAAGAGGCTTGGAAGTGGAAATCAATTGAGCACAAGGCTTTGTCACTTGTTTATTTATCCTTTTTTCTTAGTTTATTGCATGATTAGCATAATTGCCTTTATATGTTAGTTGTCTTGTTTTTCAAAAAACCAAACTAAAACCCCCTCTTTAATTACTTATATATATGTATATATGTATATGTATGTATGTATATATGTATATATGTATGTATGTATGTATGTATGTATGTATATATGTATGTATGTATGTATGTATATATGTATAAGGGAGGGTTCAGATGGTAACACTCATGTATGTGAGACCAAATATCAGCCGTTTGATATTTTGATCTGATGGTGGGGATTTAATTTTAATTTGTTACATTGGATAAAAATTGCATGGGTCCTTTGCGGGTTATAAAACACGAAACGGTTCATAGATATTCTTCCTCTGGTAGCTTCAAGAAGATTGATATCTTCATCGAATTCCGTTTCTGAGTTGCAATACAATATTATTGTGAATCTGTTAATTGTGCACTTCTATTTTTCTGTGTTGATTGACTAGGGAGAATAGGTTAATGGTAATCATAGGGCTGAGAAACACACTGGAAACCAACTTTTAAATCCCATAAAATTAAGGTTATCAATTATAGGATATATTTGAAGCACTTATAAATCGTTGTAGAAGAACCGATGAATTGTAACTTAAACACTTTGAAATCATAGTTTTTTAAAATTATTTTCCTAGCATGTCCAAGTTATAAAGTACACACATACTACACTTGAAACACTCATAAGGTGTGGTTGACACAATAGTGTGTTGCTATTTAATCACATTGAAATTATATTTCCAAGTTGTATTTGTATTAAGTCAAAGTTATAAACGAAACACCTACGGTATACACTTAAAGCACTGATAAGCAGTAGTTGAAACACCTATAAGTTGTGTTTGAGCACCCTTAAATTAATTATGTTTCTTCCAAGTTGTTTTCGTGGCACATCCAAGTAATAAAAGAAGCATCTACACACTACACTTAATTAAAGCACTTATAAGAAATTATTGAATCACCTACGAGTTGTTATTTAAGCACCTTGAAGTTATATTTTTTCCAAGTTGTATATGTTGTACCACCAAACTATAAAAAAACACCTACATGCTACACTTGAAAAAACTTTTAAACAATAATTCAAGCACTTAAGGATTGTAGGTTGAGCACAACTAATTTTTTTCAAGTTACAAAAGCACATACAAATTACATTTCAAATAGTTAGAAATAGTAATTAAGCACCAACAAATTTTTGTTCAAGTGCCTGAAAGTTATATTTTTGTTTAGCTACAAATTTTAAATCAAGAAAAAGAGTGAAAGCCAGGTTTAAAATACTTTCTCCCTTCCACATTTTTTTTTTACAATCTTAATTCCTTCACTTGTTTTAAGAACGCTATTGAAAATTGCATGCCTCCAGATTCTACTGAAATCAACTGCTGCATTAATGGATAATTGGGGCATTTAATTCGAATCAACTAACTATTCATGAAAAAACTTATAAAATGCAAATTTTCGACCTCAAACATCAGAAATATATGTTTATTAAGGACCAGCAAGCTTTCCTTATAGATTTAGTGCGTCTAATTTCATGTCTCAGTTAGTTTAAGTGAAAATTCTTCAACCATTAGATTAAGTATGTCAAGGACTATGATTTGGTCTCACAAAAGTAGGTGGTCTCGCATAAAATAGGCAGTTTTACATGATCCCAATTCTATAATATATATATATATATATATATATATATATGCTTATATCCACCCTTATATGCATGAACGTTTAGGAAAATATCTCCTCTTCGTGGACGACCCCAATTTGCCACTATCTGCTTAGTTATATTTAGGAAACATTTAGAGCTTATAAATTGATTATTTGAGAGGTACAACGGAAACGACATCCCAATATCACAAATCGGAGCAATATCTATGTCACAGTGGTAGATCACAATCAGTTTCTTCACATGCATTACCCCAACCGAGTATGCTAATTATGTGATTTGCATTACAAAAGGTTGGACGACGACGATTGATGAACGTTTCATGTCTAGTCCAAATGGCCCTTAGAATGTTGACCAATGTTAAGGAAATAAGAAATCATTTCCCTTGTATGAAAGGTTATAAATGGTAGTTACCTTATATAATTAGTTTCCTTACAGAATTAGTTATATATGGTAATTTCCTTATAGACTTAGAATTTTATTCCCGTTAGACTTTGGTTTGTTGTAGCCCTATATATTGTAACCCTCATCATTGATGAGGTGTGTCATTGATGTGATATCAATGCACCATTAATAAAGTCTTTTATTTTTTATCATGCTATCAGAGCTTAAAAATTCTGAGACCAGAACCCTTAATAAATTCGTTGCCATCTTCCGCCAGATCTGCCGCCATCAGGCCGTGCGTTACACTGCCCGCGCCGCCACTGTCGTCGACTGCCTCTTCCGGTTGCTAAATTCCGATCGTCGCTACCACTTTACGGTTGGCGTGATCCGTACAACTTCGATATGTCGGAAAGTGACGTTCTCATGCCACCGTCCGACTTCACACATTGTTGCCGGTCTTCCAGACACCGCCGCGTTACCTGCATGTACCACTGATCTGCTTCTGCCAATGATCCGCAACTATGCCTGCACATGGTTCCAGTTCTGATGCTGCTGGGCAAGCCCGCATCGCTGGTGAAATTGAGGCTAATAAACTACAGAATCTCAATGCCGCTGATGTGATTGCAGTTTTTCTCAAACAGTTGCAATTACAATCTGGCTTTGGGGGGATCTGTGCCTATTGGTGATCTCGGAATGATCCTTGCTATCTTAGTACTATTGACGGCCCCGATTTATCAATCTGTCCCGTCATACTGAATGGTGAAGAAAATTGTCTTGAATGGTCTACTGCAATTTGTAGCATTATGCTTGCCAAGAAGAATGTTGGTTTTATTGATGGACCTATTACCAAATCCCCGGATAATGATCATGATGCGGATGATTGGCCTGGAGTTAATACAACCCTTGTGGATTGGATCTTACAGACTCTAGATCCGCCATTTCTGCTACTTCTACAGCTACAGAAGTTGAATCTCGTTCTATGGTGATTTATTTTATTTTATTAACGATTAGCAATTTCATTAAAAATAATCGCTAGTTGGACATTCTTGATCATCATCATCCAACTTGAGGGAGGGTGTTAAGGAAATAAGAAATCATTTCCCTTGTAGGAAAGGTTATAAATGGTATTTACCTTATAGAATTAGTTTCCTTATAAAATTAGTTATAGATTGTAATTTCCTTATAGAATTAGAATCTTATTCCCGTTAGATTTTGATTTGTTGTAACCCTATATATTGTAACTCTCATCATTGATGAGGTGTGTCATTGATGTGATATCAATGCAACATTAATAAAGTCTTTTATATTTTATCAACCATCCATTGCCGATAATCAATGAGCTTCATCGAACTGATTCTCACTGTCTTCAGAAGTATAAAACTATCAAATGAAAATTGGTTGTCTTCACCTTCCATAAAGACACCAAATATCAAAGTGTAAGGCAAAGCGAGATGCCCCAAATTTGAAGATTCTTTAAGGAATCAAACACCGTTTGTTAGATTTCATCCTCCACCACAATCAATCCGCAGATAAGGTTAATAGCATATCACACTCTCTCCGTCCCACAAGTTTTGGCATATTTACTTTTTTCAAGTAATATTTGATAAACTTTGACTCTCAATATAAATTAATATATTTGTAATGAAAATATCATGTGAGATATTGTTAGATATCTTAACATTTATTTTCTAAATATTATTTTTTTATGCCAAATTATTGTTTGTAGTTAGACATATTGACGGTCAAACATGATCATTGAAGATTGTGAAAAAGTAAATAAGTCAATACTCTTGGGATGGAGGGGGTATAAGTTAACAAAATAGTATTCCTGCATTAAATATAACACATGCAAACTCATCACTCCCTTCCTGTACAATGCTTTCAGATTTTTGTGCCAGATGCATGCATTCATAAAGTTTGGAAATTGATTGTTCATATCATGCCATTGAATAATGGCAAATTCACAATATCTTCCAACAAAACTTGTCTATATATCACGTCTTCGGTTGAATGATTGTTAAACCTCCTATAACTACATTATATAGAAACAACATATATAAGTGAACCACAATCGAACATTTATTTCAAGCAATGATGGGAAACAATGTTGGAATTTACACAAACGAAAACATACCATAATTTCGCACTTCGTATGTCCAATAATGAATCTGCTCCAACAATGTTTTTCTTTACATTAGAAGGTGTTTTAATAATAGCCACCATAACTAATGTACCAATCTGTGACAGTTAAAGAATAACTGTCGTCTGTTAGCCTTCTGTAGCCGCGCAATGTTTGTGCATTTTGTTGAGACCATGTTCAGATATCAAAACAGGACGATAGTACCGGGCCCGAAACTTAAAAACACCGCACAACTGTGATATTAATGGAAAATATTGCACTAGTATTAGTAAGAAAGGTAGGAGAAACCACCTCCATTTCCCACATAAGTTCCACACATGAAGGAAAACCATCCTCCTAGTCAAGTAGAGTGAGTGGGCACCATCCTCCTCTTCGGAAGAAATGGTCGCTCATTGTGCTAGTACATATGCTCAACCACATAACCCAATCAAGCAAACTCATGAAGGAATTCCTCCTTCACGAGTTTTTCAACTGAGCAGCCCATCTTTTTCTTCAGTTTCAACCACTGCGAGAGGGAATTCCCCCACACATTGGCCTTACAGTGCCTCGAGGCCTAGCACACATAATAGAATGATCTATGCCATCCTTCACCTCGGTCCTTATTTGGAACTATGGACCAAAGATATTTCCAAAATTCATATAATAATATAAGAGTTAGACAATATTAATTTCTAAAATCAAAATAATATTTCAATTTTTAAAAAATGATACTCACGGCGAGTACGGAGATTTTTATAACATCCTTTAAGGTATATAATCCAAACTTGAATCACTATCAACTAGAGTAATTCTTCCAACTTAGCCACACATGACCGTTTATAACATACCCTATGAGACCCCTAACCTAGATCCAAGATAGTTCTAGCATGAATACCACTAAACCCAGTACTCCTATATATCCCCTAAACATCACAAACACCCAAAACCATTGAAACTATTCCTGATGAACAATTTTTTATCCTACACATACTCACAACACACTCAGGGCAACTTTTCTGGTTGGTTAACATATAGAAAACACATAAAGGCGTAAAGTAAAATAACACTATTAAGGCGGTGGATTTTATAGACATCCAAAGATTCTTGGTAAAAAAAAGCAACCATTAATAATTCCCTCGGATCGGATGCATCCTTTGAATATTCAAAAAATTGACCAACTTATTAAAACCTTGGAAAACATAATGCTGAAATATCTTGTGCTTTTCAACACGAAGAAACCAAAAACCTATGCCTACATGGAATACATATCCACTCACGCACCCACTACCTAGGATATTCGAAAAGTCGTTTATCTCTGGTCTCACACTAACTCATAAATGTCTAAAACAACACAAATATATTACAAGTAAACAATGAATAATCTCCTAAAAATCTTCCTAACAACCACAAATTACACAACCACAATGTTAACACCATTCATCATACATACCCCCATAGCTTCGCAATCATGATCATATCTACCATGATTTCAATCAGATTCCACTCATAAACTAGTTATAAGTCTTTACCCAGATATCTATATAGGATGCCCTTATTAAGGAAAGAACAAAATACACGCTCAAAAAAAAACTTATTACATTACTATGCTAAAACTCTAGACTACCTGGCTAGCCAGCCAGCCAAGATGATTACATAATGAGCTACTCCTCCCAGATGTAGACCGATAATAAGCCCCAAATAACAAAGCCACACCAACTTTCTCTTCCTCTTGTAAGATAGCCTCCAACCTCCAACGCATGTGTAGGTATACCTCATTATGTGTATCCCCAATAGCATCCATCTGCATCATGTATTTCACATTGTAAGACTTATGTTCAAACCATAGTCTATACGGTCTAGTTGCATACTCATTATATATACAAAGTACGTGTAAGTTTCTAGGCTACGTTGTAGATCCTCTACTTGTTGCTCCTAACAATGAAAATGCATGGTCAAAACTCCATTGATTCCCCCACGTCTCACTCTTAAAGCCTTAACAATCTCTTTGCATAGTTTCACATTCGACTTATTTTGCACCTTGAGCGATGCCTCAAGTGTATGACATTGTTCTTCCTATCGACCACATAGAACATCTCGATTCTCGACTCTGCTCTCCATATCCTCATACTTAGTCAACTATTGGATAATATACAGATGCTCTTCCGTATACCAAGTTAGCTACTCATTGGATATTACCCCGAGTGGTGTCGCACAACCTGGAGCTCTTTTATCCGATCAAACAGTTCGTCTATGCGATATGTCGGCCTCAAAATAATAGTTGTTTTCTAAGAATCCTCCCGAGTTTTCTCCACCAGGAACCTCCGCATTCCTTCTCCCGCAAAATTATATTCCTTAACTCTTGTTTAAGCTTTCCATCACAACATTTTATTCCGCGAAGCACTTATTACACTCTTCTACTTAAGACAAACTTTCCTCAAGCTTGAACTTCCATTCCACTTCAAGATCAATAAACCTGAGCAGCAACCCCTTATCCGATAGCCTAATTCCACAACCCACTCCTTAGCTTATGTTGGAATATTCAAAGTCCGAAGAGAGGTGTTTAAAGGTTTATAATAAAGTATGCTTACCTTCACAACCTCCCCAAAGTCACCCTCGAAAGAGGCACACGACGAAGTGCCATAATTAACTACATAACCACCCTAACTCGAGGCATCAGTTCCTTACAAAAACTTCCAACATTAGAAAGCCTATATAAGAGCCCATAAAACCCAAGGTTACCCTTAACATGGGTATTAACAACCATTTCGGATACCTTCCTACAATCCTCACCATTAAAACCCCCGTCATCGCAACCATATCTAGTTTCCAATTCCATATACTTGTTACCCACAGGAGCCATCATACCGTTGTCACTTTCTCAGAATATGTTCTCCGACATCAAACCACGGTGATCATCTGTGCATAGCCATGTTAGTACTCGATACAATACATTCTTGACAAACAACTCCAAATATCACTCGCTGAAAAACATAAAATATACAATCATCAGGAGTGCATTGCTAAAATACAAAATAGCAACATAGAAAATCAAAGCCAAAAAACATATATTTCCATTAACTAATTTTTAAATACGTTTAATACAATGATAGTTAATTAAAACCTATAACTAAGAAGCTAAACAACCTTGCCACTAGTTGACACACTATTACCACCATAAGGTGGCTTAGTAACTTCATCCATCATTTAAATTTGCACGCTAGATGTACCAAAAGTACTCACTTCGTGATGCCGGACCTCCGCTTGATCAATTCTTATGGCATCATCCTCCTATTTTCTAGCCACGTTTGCTGAATAACGATCTTCCATGCACTCAGAAAGTTCCATCATTGATGGTAATGAATCTTTCTTCCCCAACTATTGAATCAAGGGAAATGAATGGTCATCATCCTTGATCTTCTAAGCAAATGCATGGTTCACATTCTACTTAGTGCTTTCCACCGCCAATGATATGGTGGCCTGGCTAGCAAGACCCTTGATATCCAACACTAGATCTCTCCTTACGAATGTCCAACATTGCCTTGCACCACCCTACACCTGCAGATTTAACGTACACATCCTTAAAAAAATTTGAAAAAACCCTTTGGTTTTTACAATCTGATTCATGAGTACCCGATGATAAACCTGATGCCTAGAACCTTTGCTCCTCAGTATCTGTAACCCCGACTTCAATGCCCTGTTCAAATTACTCTCTTCTTGGCAAAAAATCCACTTCTTCACCAACCCCACCTTCAGCTCTTCTACCTGACTGAGAAGGGAACTTTTCTTCTCAACGAACTTGGTAAGACAAATATCGAATGATGCTAGACACTTCCCCATCTGTAAAACATAAATAATTCACGTCAACACAAATCTAACATACTTATGCCATTTCTACATGTATTCGCTAAATACATACATTGAGAGTTGAAGAAAAAAAAGGAAGTTATTCCCTTAACAACGCATTCTGACTTATTTGACAACTTTGTCACATCCACAATCGATGAATCCTTAGGTACATCGTGACTTGGACCCTTCAACTTTGGTACCTTGGAACACTCACCATCAGTGTCTTTCTCTTCCTTGGGCTTTCGCTTGACACATCCAGAACCCGACCTCACATAGTGGGCCAGATGACATTGACGTGCTTCCTTCATCTCCAGGTTAGCCACACTTCATCTACCTTCCATTTTGATTTAGGGTCATCGCGAACACTTTTGCAGCGCAGATGATTCAGTTCGACTCCCTTATCAAAGTGAGCTCCTTTTTCTTCAACCCGAATAATGAGACCCTGAATAACAATGCTTGACATCTTCATACTTACAAAAAAATATTCAAAAATCAACAATGTAGTATATAAAACACAAATACCATATAAGACACATACAACATAAATCCTTAGCAACTCAAATAAAAGACAACCTCATTTTCCCCTTGGTCGACCCAGTGTTACGAAATGGGTGGACAAGGTCTTCACAATACCACTATCCTTTTTTAACTTCACTTCCCTATCAAACTTCTTGTCTAAAGGCACAATATGTAATCTCATTAGGGCATAGGTATGCTATCTGAATTACTTGATGAACACATATGTATCTTTCCATATCCTATAATTGCTAGGAAAATCCTTCACAACCCGAACACCAGGAATACCAGGGTGGAAGGTAAACGAATCTTCGTTGTTCTTCAATCTCAATAGATGATATTAACCAGAGAATAAACCAACGCTAAGTTCTTCCCAGCCCAATTGCAAACCTCATTGAAACTTACAATCATAGTCATACCCCAAGGATGAAGTTGAGCCAGAGCAATCTCATAAGTCTCTAATACACTTACAATGTAATCGTGAATGGGTATGGTTAATCTATAGAACAAATGGCGTTCATACACTGAAAATTACCAAGATGGAGGAATCCATACTTCCTCTCCTAAATTTCATACTCTAACCTCATAATTATTCTAAAGGGGCACTGCTCTTTCAAAGCGATTACATCACTCTCAGTAAAAAACACTTTGACTTCTCTCATCCAAATGATATCTTTTTTTCCTCGCATCATATCCCCTTAATGGCACTCTTATCATTAACATTTACATCACTGTAGGTAGCCTCACTGCTACACTAACTAACATTAGGGTTACCAGTGGAGAACGAGGACTCAGTACGAACAACTACAATGAGTCCAAAATAGAAAAGCCAAGAAGAATAATTTACCATTTAAAAAAGAGCTCTTAGGAAGGAGTTATTTGGGTTCCCAAAAAACAAATAAAACCTTTGAGCAAAATAAGAGATTGTAGATTTGTCCGAGTTTAACTAGATTTAATAAGGTTATCAAGGAATACAAATCAATAAGTTACTTTACAGAAATTATAAATTTTCTGTGCAAAAAAATATCTTGTGTTAGTTACAAATCAAACCGTCACACGTCAATGAAGGGAAACAAGCTTCATAATTTAATTACTCCATATAGTGTTAATTTATACAATAATTATTCCCTTTTTTGGGTCATTATTGACCAACTCTTGAAATTCGGGGAATACTAAACGGATAACGTGAAATTCGCAATACATTATATTTATACTTAGGGACTTCAAAACTTCCTACCCATGGTCATTTTAAACTCCGCATAAACTATACTATTTAACCTGATTAATCCGATGAATATTTTCCCTATTATCACATTCCCTCAAATATGACATCATACACATCACACAAATAGTCTCTCTATGCTTCATTCTCCATGATTTTGTGGGTGGGGGGCTTATGGTACATATATGACTTACCAAGTCCAACTTAGTTAGAAATCAGCATGCGTAGCGAGCAATTTTCTGAATCATGGCAGTTCGGTAATCCATGAAGACCAGAAACGCAACAACGTCAATAACTAGAAAAACCGCAAAAATAGTGGAAGACGGCACTAACCGTGCAATAATCAGACCATGATTACACAATTGAAGACCTGTAAATAAAGATAAGAAACAACAAAAAAGTTAAGTGGCATTTTACTCCAAAAAATACATAAATCAGGCGATACTAACTTAAATGTTAAAGCTTCCTCCATGGGACCAACCCGGGGACATTTGCAGGTATTTGAAGAGGTTTGGACTCATCTAGAGTTGATTATGAGCACTATCATTGTGCGGAAGGAATTTCCTGCATTAATAATTTTTTCATAAATTTTCTATAAATGTAAATGAAGATATTTTTTTAAAATTCAGTCATTCAAAAATGTTGGGGAAAATGCCTAACAGTGTTTACAATAAGTGGAATTGACATCCAACCTAACTAGCCTCTAGTAATAATCAATCTATTGCAAGCATATTCAAATTACATGTCAACCAGGCTGATCGTCTATACTATTACAGATCAGAGATCCAATAAAATAGTCACATCACCCGTGGGGATATTAACTCGCTTCCCGCAAATGACCACTTGGCAGAGAAAAGCGTATCGCGCATCAATATCACTACGTCAAACAGGAATCTTCCACAACTGTAATACCACTTGATCCAACCACAATCTATGATGTCCAAGCTGTAAACACCTTGGAAAACACAGATCGAGAACATGACTCCCAATAGAGGAACACAAGCAAAATCACAAACACACGATCTGTAAAACCAGTTCGGACAAAATACATCATCATGATTAATTAGATTGAGTGATCATCATGAACCCAATAATCTAATCTATCAGACGAACAACACCATTAATGTATGGAGACAAATCCACACTTATTCAATAACATAAACATCAAAATAATATCAATTATAAAAATTACTGTTACTTGATATTGTTGAATCCAAAAGATAATTAAATTATAATCGAAACAGAATATACATCCTCACCAAATTATGACGCTTTCTTTTCCCACTAAAAATGTGGCAAAGTCTTAGGAAATATCGTCTTTCTATAGCCTTATGGAAAGACGGGGTTTAATTACAATAATAAAAGGTAAAAGATCTTAGATGCAACATTAAAATTTTATTATACAATGTGTAGTAGTTATAAAGTTTATAACCTGATTCATACAACCCGAAAATTTTATCTCCATTTTTTCTAATTTACACTTTAAACCTTGCTCTTTCCATAACTTATGGAAAGACCGTCTTTCCATAACTTATGGAAAGACCGTCTTTTAGAGTGCTCTTTCAAGAGATGCACTCTAAAAATGTTGTCCTCTTATTTATTTAAATAGAAAAAAATACATTCTCTTCGTTCCTGCATAAGCAGGGCCGGTCTAAATTCGGTGTGGCCTAAGGAAGGGCCTGAATTTTTGATAGGCTAGTGTATTATTATATAAAAAGATAAAATTTTGTATAAAACTATCTCACAATGAAATCAAGAATTTAATTGTATGGGATTTCAAATCGAAGTTTTAAAAGTCTAAGGGTTGGATGTAAAATTTCGTTAATTTACATTTAAATCCAGGTATTAATATCAATTTTTTCTCATTATCCTCTCATAATTTTCTAAATTTTTCTCTCTCCTCTCCTTTCCTCTCTCCAGCGTAAACTTCCTTACTCTTTCTCCTCTCCATTTCTCTTCCATCTTCCCTCAATTCGATCTCCTTTTATTCCAATTAACCTCACATCCTCTCCATTTTTGTTCCTCCTTTCTTGAGCGCAGTGTTTCATTGAGATTTTTGGAGTTTTCCGGTTAATTTTCCGGTATATCTTCGGTTTCTGGCGGCCGAACACAATACGAGCTTCATTTTGTGTTTATTTTCGAAGGTAATGTCTTTGCTCAGATTTTTTTAATGCATATTTTGTTGTTGTTTTCAATTTTTGTTACTTTGTTTAGTTCATGTGATATTCACTGGTTTGTGTAGGTTATAGTGAGTAATATTTGGGGATTTCTCTTTTTTTTTGTTTTATGAGTTGTTCTAACGGATTTGTGCTAATATTTTTGTTGTTGATGTTGTTTGTTAAATGTGTAAGAAGACTTGCCTCACTGGTGCTGCAATCGAGAAGGAAGGAGGTTTCGTAAGTTTTATTAATTTTCAGCAGTGATGTTTTTGGTACAGGTATTGATGTTTCTCGTTTTCAGTTTGATGTTTCAGGTTTTAGGATTTAAGTACTGTTATCTGTGTTGATGTGATATATTAATTTCAACACTTGATGCTTGTGGTGTTTTCATGATTAAGTGTGCAATTGATGTTCAATTTTGATTGTGTCTGATATCTTAGGGTTTTGTTACGATTTGTGT
Source organism: Rubia tinctorum (assembly GCA_032355605.1). NCBI lineage: Eukaryota > Viridiplantae > Streptophyta > Magnoliopsida > Gentianales > Rubiaceae > Rubia > Rubia tinctorum. The sequence goes on from JAULKM010000407.1 coordinate 14,546, forward strand.
TAATTTTGTGTTGTTGTTGCTGTTTCTTAGATGTCTAAGAATGCTTGTACACTGTTGCTAAAATCGAGAAGAAAATAGGATCTATAATTTTTTGTTATTTTGCAGGTGTGATGTTTTAAATACTGTTGTTGATGTTTTAAGTTTTAAGTTTGATGTTTGATGTTTAATGTTTAGGTTTTAAGTATTTTTCTCCGTGTTGGTGTGATGTTTTAATTTCAGTAATTAATGTGTGTAGTGTTTTAAGTGTGCAATTGATGTTCAGTTTTGTTGTTTTTGATTGTGTGTGATAACTTAAGGTTTTGTTACGAATTGTGCTAACTTTTGAGTTGTTGTTGTTGTTTCTTAGATGTCTAAGAATACTTGCCCACTGTTGCTGCAATCGAGAACGAAGTAGGAACTGTAAGTTTTTTTTAAGCTGTGATGTTTTGGATACTATTGTTGATGTTTCAGGTTAATCTCTGATCTTTCACGTTTAAGCTCTAAGTATTTTTTTTATGTGTGTTGGTGTAATGTTATAATTCCAATGTTTGATGCTTGTATTGTTTTCATATTTAAGTATGCAATTGATGTTCAGTTTTGTTTTTGTTTTTGTTTTGATATTTTAGTGTGTACTGTTGATATTTTAAAATTTGATATTGATTTTTTAAATAATATATTTGATGTTTCTCAATGTACTTGTTAGTGATGTTATGTGTGCTATTGTGGTATTTTAATTTTAGATATTGATGTTTTAATTACTGTATGTGATGTTTTATGTTTATTTCACAGGAATACTTTCTATGCCAGAGCTCTACAATGTCATTGATGAGATATTTAAAAAATGCTATGAGGAATCATGCTCCCAGAGGTGTTCTGATGAGACGTCAAATGCATGTGTTTTCTAAAGCATTTAACATCTCTTTTGTTATCTTTTTGTTGGAAGATTGCTAG
>JAULKM010000417.1:0-15474 GCA_032355605.1 Rubia tinctorum
GCTCTTAACTCTAGTAATAGAATTTCAAGGTAAAATAGAGTATCCAAAGCACAAAAGCCTACCAAAATGAGTATAAACGATCACCAAAATAATGGTATAATATGGAGACATCAAATGACCACTTCGAGGTTAGGAAGAAGGGAAGTTTCCAGCTCTTGTCTCCCAACCTTGGTCGGCTTCTTACTCTTGTCACCCAGGGAACTGGTTTCTTTTTATGACATTTTCCTCTTTGGAGCCATCTTATTCACAACAAGAAAAAGTTGTAATGCAAGGATAACCAAGGCATACATTAAGTTTCATTCAAAAAGAATAGTCCTTCCTAAATAGCCACAACATTTCAAATCATGTTATCTCAACATAAATGCTAATGAATCAAGTACCATTCTTTCTAAACAATCAACCCATGAAAAATCATAGCAATCCATAAAGAGTGTTATGCGATCAAGAATCATCCTTCTTAAATCATCACAATTCATTAAGATCACATCATCAAAGCACAAGAACAATACACTCACCCCCACACTCAGGTTAACACAAGATCATTCAAAGAACTCAAACACTATCTCAAAAACACTTAAATATCTTTTCAAGTACAAAGCTCCCCATCACATCACCATCCTGTTAAAAAAAGCAAGTAAACATAGAGTTCAAAGGATTACCCATAATTTGAAACCAGGAGATGAAGAATCCACACAAAAAGAAGCAAAATGCTAAAAAAAATTTAGAAAAGTGGCTCAAATTTTCAAGATATCCCAAGAAGAAGTGAGACTAAGTATTTTTGAGAGATTTTGATGAGCTAAATGAATCCTATGGGTGAGGTAATATACTGTTGATAATTATTTTCAGCTAAAAATGTGATTCAAAAAGAGGTACAAACGAGATAAGGATGGCATTTTAGAAATTACAGAGTGAGAGGGATGAAAGTACCAATCTATTTATGCATAATGCATGTGTTTATGTACTATTTACACCAACACTTGAGGGAAACAAAAATTTTGCTAAATTAATGGGCCAAAAATTCCACATTTTACAAAGTTCAAATTTTTTAAAATAAAAAATTTTGGCCCAGAAAATCGAAAATCGTAACACATGAAACCTGACACCAGGCACCCCTCGTGCCAAAAACTCAACACGGCCCGTGCCAGAACTCAGCATGAGCCATTCCAAGTGGAACGAGTGCCAAAATTCAAGACAAGGCACCCTAATGCCAAATGGGTGTGACACAAGGTCACCTTTGTGAAGAGTACGTTTTCCCTTTTCTCCCCTTTTTCGAATAGACTTTGTCACCTAACAAACCCTATGTCCTTTTACTAAAAAAGAATGAGACTCGAACTCAAATTCACCAATTAATAAGATTTCCATCCTATAAACCTTTGTCACACTTAAACATGCAAAATATATCTACTAAAAATATGTCAAAAACAAAGAAAGAAAGACCACGTATCTTTATTGTCGACATCACGACTTATTCCTTTTTCATGCATTTTATTTGAAAGCACCTACTGTTGGGTCTCTGGAGTCACCATCAGTAACTCCACCCATGATGACATCCTTGTGCATAGGTCTCTACAAGGAGTCATCCTTACCTTTAAGCGCTTTGTTTGCCAAGAAGAGTCAGTATCCATTCATAGCCAATACCGAATCCTTAGCCATTTCCTTGGGTTTAGGAGGTGGTCGGGGTGTTTTACTTCCTTACCACTTCCCACAACCCGATGCATGTTAGTGAGCATAGAAAAACAATCCAAGATAGACAAATCATTACTAACATTATGCAAGGCCATAGATTCATCGATATAATCATCACAGTCAAAGTACATGGGAGAACTCCTTTTATCACTCTCATAGTCATCAGAAATTTCATTAAGTATGCTATCTTCATCACTATCATCAAGAGTCACATCATGGCAATCATCATTATCAGTCATGCAAGAGTCATCAAATTGAACATTTTTTTCACACAAAGTTATGCCTTTACACACAAGAGAGGGATTAGGTGAATCATGCTTGGACTTGAAAATATCAAACCCAACTCTATCCATGTCATCCTCTAATGTTAGTGTTCCCGAATGAACATCAATCTTAGTCCTTGATGTTTTAAGAAAAGTGTGTTACATCAAGGACATATAAATCCGTTGGAAACACCAAATTTCCCATTCAGACTAGCATATCCTTCACTAGCCCATGAGGACTAGCTTGGGAGTGATCGGTCATTTGGACGATTACCCTAGTCTCTTTAAGTTCACCTATTTCTAGGTTCTCATAGATGCACGAAGGAATGACATTAACAAAAGCTCCTAGATCAATCATAGCATTTTTCACCAATTTACCACTTAAAGAAATAGGAATTGAAAACATGACGGGGTCATCACATTTTGCAGGCAATTTCCTATGATTGAGAGAGGCGACTCCCCCTATTTTCAATTTTCCTATTTTCCTAAGGGGTTTATTCCTCTTTTTTGTACATGCAACTTTCAAAAAATTTGCATGTGAGGGAACATGTTCAATCAAGTCTAAGATCAGGACACTAACTTTCACCTTCTCAAATATTTTCCGGGTATGATCATCATTGGTTACCACCTTTGGCCTTCCTCTAAGTGCATAAGGGAAAGGCGGCGGGATATTAACCCTTGCATCCGATGTTGGAAGCTCCTTGGCGCCAAACCTCCACACCCAATTCTTAGTCCTCCAAGTTTGTTTTGTTGTTTTCCATAACCAAGTCGTCCACTTCTAGGATTTCCTTCTCGGGCTCACATATCTCATTCTCGCTTCTTAACTTCAAAGCACTCACGTTCCTCGGATTGACCTCCGGTTGGGAAGGAAGCTTGCCGGACTCTTTGGTTTCAATTTGGCTTGCCAAGGTGGCAAGTTTCTCCACTTGAATATCAAGATTCTTAATTCTCGAGAATGTCCTGGGCATTAAAATATTATAAAAACTTTCTTATGAATGGATAAAATTCAATTTATTTGTTTGCATTAAGTAATTAAAAAATATATAGTAAATAAATCCTTGCAATAAACTTTAAAAAATAAAGTTATTTTTTGTAATTAAACTACAATCCAAAAAAAATCTTTTCTTGAATTTGTTTTTTGACTATGTGGAAAATGTATCGATCTGATATACATAACCTCCATTTTTAGTTTTATACCCATCGTCAAGTACTTATCATCAATTCAATTAACATCAAAGACGTATGAAGGGAGAACTTGAGAAGCAGCAGGTGGAGGATGAGATTGCAGTCGTAGCGGTGGCAAAAAGGCATAAGATGATCAAAAGTTAGCGGGAAAGCATCGAAATAAAACCGGCCCTCGATATTCAGCGCGAAACCAAGAATTTTACGGGAGACATATTTAAGCAAAAGCATCATCAAAATTACTTTCAGTTCGTCATCTTCACTGAAGAACTCCAGCTAGAGCTTTTCTGTTTTTCAATTTACGTACCAAACTTTCCCAAGCCAATGTACCTTAAAAATATAAACTAAGCCATCGATGATTGATTCATTCAATAACTTTTTTATCCCATTTGTACCATCGATGTATAAAATGACTAACTCAAACTTAATACGAATGAAAAAGTAATGACTTTCCAATTTTCCATGCATTTAACGGGAGTCCAACTTACTCCGAAGGAGAGTTTATTTAAAAGGATGACACTCCTTGGTAGTGACCTTTGTTCTTAAGTTGGAATTTATGAGATAATCAATACATGTTATTGCATGCCGCATGCACTTATTTGGTTTGACCAATATATAAACCAAGTGAATGAGGAATCGAATACATAGTATCACACAATGATCACACGTCATTTTTATGGCATTGAACGTGCAATGTACGGACTTTGCTAACGTTATAAAATGAATATTTAAATAATATTTTGGATAGCATTCTGCCCATTGTTTGTACAATAGCTCAAACTTAATTTGGATGACGAAATAAACACTTAGCATCTCAGTCCATCATATTAATAGCTTTTATGCTTTTTTATTCATATATCCGCCATTTGGAAATGGTGGTGCCTTGTGCAGGGGAGAGTTTAAGATAAAAAATTGTGCAGAGAGAAATAGGCATTCAAATATAATAGAAAATTTCTTACAAATAGATAAAATTCAATCTGTTTGTTTGTATTAAGTAGTTAAAAAATATAAAGTAAATACATCCTTACAATAAATTTTTAAAAATTAATTTATTTTTTGTAATTAAACTACAATCCAAATATATTTCCAAGAACGTGCGTAATGAGAACTTGAGAAGCAGTAGGAGGAGGATGAGATTGCAGTGATAGTGGTAGGAAAAAGGCATAAGATGATCGAGAGTCAGAGGGAAAGCATCGAAATAAAACCGGCCCTCGATATTCAGCATGAAACTAAGTAGTTCAGTCAAGACATATTTAAGCAAAATCATCGAAATTGCTTTCAGTTCGTCATCTTCACTGAAGAACTCCAAGTACAGTTTTTTTCATTCTTCAATTTATGTATCAAACTGTACCAAGCCAATGTACCTAAAATATCTAAATTAGTCCATCGATGATAAATTCGTTCAATAACTTTTTTTATCCCGAAAAATAAATCCTTCGATAAAACTGACGGTTCAAATAGTTGTAACTTGGTGTGCAAAACATATTTTCGAACGATTCCTTTTAAGAGAGTTGTTATATTTCATGCTCTGAAATTATGTACTTTTTATCAATAAAATTTGGAAATTTTGCTGGAACCCAAAAAGTCAACCCTTCGATAAAAATGACGGTTCAAATAGTCGTAACTTGTTGTGTAGAACATATTTATTTTTACGATTCCATTTTATATAGTTTTCATAATTCATGCTCTAAAATTACCTACTTTTTATCTATGAATTTGAGAAACTTTAGCAAAACCCGAAAAGTCAACCCTTCGATAAAATGATGGTTCAAATAGTCGTAACTTCGTGTACACAACATATTTTTGAACAATTCCTTTCCAGAAAGCTTTTATATTTCATGCTCTACAATTGCATACTTTTAATCTATGAATTTTAGATTTTTTACCAAAACCTGAAAAGTTATTTCTTCAATAAAACTGGCGGTTCAAATAGTTGTAACTTGGTGGGCAGAATATATATATTTTCGAACAATTCCATTTATGAAAGCTGTTATATTTCATGCTTAAAAATTGCGTACTTTTTAACTGCGCATTTAAGAAACCTTACCAGATCCCGAAAAGTCAACCCTTTGATAAAATAGAGGGTTCAAAAAGGTGTAACTTTGTCACAAGAGCATCTTTCAATCGATTCCTTTTTAGAAAGTTTTTTATGTCATTCTCTACATTTTTTACCTTTTATATTTATTAGAAACTTTACCCAAATATGAAAAGTAAACCCTTCAATAAAACTAAAGGTTCAAAGTCGTAACTTGTTGTGCAAAACATATTTTCACACAATTTTTTTTTTTAAATTAGTTATAATTCATGCTCTAAATTTGGTTACTTTTAATCTTTGAATCTGAGAAAGTTTAGCGGAATCCGAAAAGTCAGTCCTTCAACAAAATAACGGTACAAATAGTCGTAGTTTGGTATGCAGAACATATCTTTTAACGATTCCTTTCCAGAATGCGGATATATTTCATGCTCAACAATTACATATTTTTTATATATGAAATTTAGAAACTTTACCGAAACCGAAAAAGTCAACTCTTCAATAAAACTGACGGTTCAAATAGTCGTAATTTGGTGGGCATAACATATTTTTGAATGATTCCTTTTAAGAAAGCTAGTATATTTCAGGCTTAAAAAATACTTCCATTTTGATTGTGCATTTTAGAAACTTTACCATAACCCGAAAAGTCAGCCCTTCTATGAAACCGACGGTTCAAAAAGGTGTAACTTTGTCTCAAGAGCATATTTTTAAATGATTTCTTTTTAGAAATTTTTTATATATCATTCTCTACAGTTACATAATTTTCATATTTAAATTTTAGAAACTTTACCAGAACCCAAAAGGTCAACCCTTCGATAAAACTAACGGCTAAAATAGTCGAACTTGGTGTGCAGAATATATTTTCAAACAATTCCTTTTTAAAAATATGTTACATTTCATACTACAAAATTACGTATTTTTTACCTATGAATTTATTAACTTTACCGGAACCCGAAAAATAAACTCTTTAATAAAACTAACGGATCAAATAGTCATAACTTGGTGTACAGGACATATTTTCAAATGGTTCCTTTTTGGAAAGCTATTATATTCCATACTCCACAATTACGTACTTTTTATCTATGAATTTTAGAAATTTTACCGGAACTTGAAAAGTCAACACTTCAATAAAACTGATGGTTCAAATAATTGTAACTTGTTGTGCAGAACATTTTTTTGTACGAATACTTTTTATAAAACTATTACAATTAATTCTGTAGAGTTACATACTTTTTATCTATGAATTTTAGAAACATTACCGAAACTCGAAAAGTCAACCCTTCGATAAAATTGACAGTTCAAATAGTCGTAACTTGGTGTGCAGAACATATTTTCGAACGATTCTTTTTTGGAATGTTGTTATATTACATGCTCTACAATTGAATTCTTTTTATCTATTACATTTAGAAACTTTACCGGAACCCGAAAAGTAAACTCTTCAATAAAACTGACTGTTTAAATAGTCATAACTTGGTGTGTAGAACATATTATTGAACAATTATTTTAATAAAGTTGTCATATTTCATACTTTTAAATTACGTACTTTTTAAATGTGTATTTTAGAAACTTTACCAGAACCCAAAAACTCAACCCTTTGATAAAATCGACGGTTCAAAAAGGTATAACTTTGTGTCCAGAGCATATTTTCGAACAATTCATTTTTAGAAAGTTTTTATATTCAAGGCTCTAAAATTAAATACTTTTTATCTATGAATTTTAGAAACTTTACCGGAACCCGAAAAGTCAAACCTTCGATAAAACTAACTATTCAAATAGTCGTAACTTGATGTGCAGCCCATATTTTTGAACGATTCCTTTTTAGAAAGCTTTTATATTTCATGCTCTACAATTACGTACATTTTATCTATGAGTTTTAGAAATTTTACCAGAACCTGAAAAGTCAACTCTTCAATAAAACTAACGGTTCAAATAGTCGTAACTTGGTTTGCAAAGCATATTTTCGAACTATTCCTTTTTTAAAAGTTGTAATATTTCATTCTTTAAATTAAGTACTTTTAATCTATGAATTTTAGAAACTTTACCGGAACCGGAAAACTAAACCATTCAATAAAATTGATGGTTCAATTAGTCGTAACTTGGTGTGCAGAACATATTTTCGAATGATTCCTTTTTTAAAAAGCTGTTATATTTTATGCTCTACAATTACATACTTTTATCTATGAATGTTCGAAACTTTATCGAAACCTAAAAAATCAATTTGTCAATAAAGCTGATGGTTCAAATTGTTTTAACTTGTTGTGCAAAAAATATTTTCGAACGATTCCTTTTTAGAAATTTTTTATATTTCATGTTTTACAATTACGTACTTTTTATTTGTGCATTTTAGAAGCTTTAACGGAACCCAAAAAGTCAACTCTTAGACAAAACTGACAGTTAAAATAGGCCTAACTTTGTGTCAAGTGCATATTTTTTAACGGTTCCTTTTTAGAAAGCTATTACTCCTCACCCACTAAGGAAAACGTACCAGCAAACGCAAATATAGCTCTGCAAGTACACCAACCCTACCATCTCATACCCAGTCTGAAGAATGCCAAAAACACTCATGTCCTGTGTTATGCCTCTTCTTATCCTCGATTTAGCCTTTTGAAGACTTGGGATCTAATTCCATATTAATTCTTCCTCGTAACAATATAACCAGGTCTCCCAGATGATGATTCCACGTCTTCTTCACCTCCATATTCGCTAATATAATCAGCCAATACACCCCAAGTCAAAAAAAACACAACCATTATCAGAATCTTATAACATATAAAACTTATAAAATGAATACTTACAAGAAGTACCAATGTTCTCAAGCCACTCCACAAAGGACGTGGTTTGCACCCCAGTCAACTTGAGTAAACCCTCCAAAAAGACATTGGTCGTCACATAGCCAATGAAACACCCATCCAAAACTTTGGATTGCCCTGGCACCTCAAACTAAATTCGGTGAATCGTAAAACACACGTACCATCATTCCCTTCAGAATAAATACCTAAGAACATTTACAATACCTAAATCTACTTCTCAAAAAATACTAACTCACAACCATAACTAAGTGAATACCCTAATAACAACCATTTTTACAGGCAAAATCTATCATGGGGCAAGTAAACTGTCATTATTAAATCACTAAAAATGTATTCACACGGTTCCCAAAAATTGACTGACGGATAATTCAGCCTTGAGGAACAGAGTGCCTATTTTTTACATTCTCAACATGAAAAATCTAAACAAACCTCACCTAATTGGCATTCTTATACATCAAGAAGCCTACTACCCCCTAAACCCAACAAGCCACTTAAATACCAGCCCACACTAGTGTAGGAAAGGGGTATTAAATGAAGTTCCTTTAGACCACATAAGTAACTTTGGGGGGTGTCTACTTCTTCAACCACTAAATGATCGAAAGTTACCCAAAAACTTTGGCGGGTGCTTTCTTCTTCGAAATGAACCCCGCTTTAGCACCCACAACATTTTCTCTCCGCTTCAGCTTGTACCGAGACCGACCAAATACCTAGTATATTTCTTGATCTCATTCTCTTCTCCCCTATAAAACATACAATCATCCGGACATGCCTGGATTTTTTACATTTCCAATCCCATAGGACAAATAATTTATTTTGCGGCATACGATTTATCATGTATTAGATTACCTTCAGTAAGCAATTCCCTAAGAAATTAACGAGTGTCAGTCATCCCTTTATCAGTCCACCCAAATTTGGTCTTCAAATTCATCATTCTCAAGGTGCCGCTCAAAACAGAATGTTTGGACCCCTAAAACAATACCTCCTTCTTGTCATTATGAAGCGCTTCTAGGAACTTGGTTTAATCATGGAGTTCTCTAGAAACATCCTCTACCATCTCATCAAAACCATCATCTCCATCTAAATGAACCCTTTCCTTAATTTTTAGTTTTACACCGCTATCTATCTCAACCTCCCCTTGCCATATCCAACAAGTGTAACGAGTTTGAAAACATTGCATCACAAGATGTTCACACAACTTCTTCCTCCCAAAAAATACACCATTCCTACAATCCTTACATGGGCAATGTGCACGCACCACGCTATTCTTGGAAGCATGTTCAAACGCCAACACAATAAATAATTCTACCAAAGGAATGTAATCGGGTGAGTTCCTAAGATCGCTACCGATGAGTTCAATTTTATCCATTACCGGCTATGTATGTACATGAAAATAGCATGTAAGCCTATGAGGTCATATAGCACATTTCCAATGTAACACAATTCAAACCTAAACCTTAATTCAATACATTTCAAACTTAACTAACATGCAATACATTCAATAATGTAATGGAGTTGTAGGAGTAGGAGTAGATATACCTTCTCATTGTATTTCCACACAAAAAACCCAAAGTATTGCCAACATGTTCTTATAAACAAATGGCACTAAACACAAACATTTAATGACAGTTTCATTAAGTCTCGAAGAAATTCCACAGTCAAAACTTCATATGGTCCTTTGATTGGGATCAAACCATCACGTTTCAAACTTGGAACAACTATCGGAGCCCAATTCAAGTTCATAACTAAGTTCTAACAAAATCATTTTGAGACAACCGCCTTTAATTAGGCACAATCAAAGGCGTTCATATGATGAATCTCCTTTAATCGATTTTAATCAAAGATGCTTCTTTTGAAACCACCTTCTAAATCGGTTGAACCACCTTTATGCTATTTTAGGGTCCAAATTATAGTGGTTCCAAACTGGAACCTCTTTCAGAAAATGGTTCTTCAAAAATGCTCTGGAACTGCCTTGGATTGCTGCCTTTAATAGGCCTAAGCCATTTAAACATTGTACCCACTCACATTAGGAAAGGCATCATTTCATAAAAACCTAACCTGTCCCCAGCTTTTTCACATGGAGAAACCATGTTCCAACCTTCTTTGCTTATCAAAATTACATAATTGGGTAAATCACCTACGGACATTATTGGAAACACAAACAACCACGCCCCGCCCCGGATACAGGAAGATTTCCAACGGTTTCTCATTCGTTTGGAAAAACACTAGCCAATGATACAAGTGGAGAATCACTTGCCTTCCTTAACATGTGATCACTAAACCACAACCTCTTTAGCTCCCTACATCCCAAATAACTAACCAAAGTACCCAATACTGTTAAAACTATATTATTCCAAAAGCACATACCAAAGAGTCACCATATATTCACTACACCTTAGGATGAAGATTCCAAGAAGACTACAACCATAAATGAATATATTTCACGACTTGATCAAATATTCAAGGGTTATGTTCGGGATCCTCTAAGTGACATGGTTGGACCGATGGCAAGGTCAAGAATGAAGCTTAGAGATGCGGAATTGAATGCTTTGATGGATCGACTTCATGATGCAGAATTCAAAAATAAGTTGACTAGGGCTTGGATTAATTATTCAAACTTGTCAATAAACTGAAGACGTCGTGAAGAACACTATATACTTTTTTCCCACTGTGTTTTTAACGAGGTAGTGTGATCTTTGTAAAATATTGTAAAATTATATTATCTTGGGTTTATTGGACTGATAAGCTAGGCCATGTGGGATTTCAAGAGCTAAATTTTGAAAATACAGTCCATTACGGTTTAAAATATTCTGTTTTATTCTGATTAGAATTAGATTCGGTAAGATTAGATAAGGTAATATTCTTCAAGGTTATTTCTTAAAGAATTTCAACCAGATTACCATAGTTACCATTTATTTTAGGTTTTTCAGTTAGATATGGTTTTAGCTTCTTAAAGCTGTCATGAGTCGAATCAGTTTCCAATTGTAATTAGGGTTTATTGCCAAGAACTACCCTATAAATATGGGGGGCTTGTCCATGAATATTTACACCTTTTATCATTCAAATATTAATAATTTTTTAGTTAAACTCATTGCTTGTGAGCATCTTTATTGTTTCTTAATCCTGCGGGTTAATTAAGTATCAATAACCTTGTGAACTAATTATGCGGACAAGTTAGGGAGCAAGTAAAAATTAAAAATACCCCGAGGGCTAGATTCTTGAATTTTGTGCAGCCACATTAGGGTTGGGCGAAATCCCTATTATTGTCAAAGATCTAAAATTCCGCAATCCAGAGTTTTCGCAAGGAGATTCATAGAACCTTATAGCCTCGAAATGTATATAATACTTGAATTCTTGATGTAGATGCTACGTAGTTGGTTCTCATCCTTCAGACACAAAGACTGTAATAGGAGTATCCGTCAACAAAAGGATCACCCTAAGATGATCATCTCATGGTTATTGAATACGAATTAAATCAGATGGTTCTATTTCTCAATCTTTCTGACTCGCCTTGCTCCTATGGAACAAGGTTGAAAAGATTGAAAAACTCAGGCATTCACAACCGCTGATGAAAAATTCCTCAAAAAGTTAAGGATTAGTAATCCTTTTTAGAAATTTAGAAATTGAATGGATTCGGTCTTATACATACGCGAGGAGGGTAATAAAAAAAGAAGGAAGATGATAGAAACCTAGGAAAGTCTATCAGTAGCAAAGACGACCACACCCCACAGGGGACGCAAGACTATTTCTCACAGCTTTGCATATGGTTGGAAATAACATCATCCAGTGGCACAAGTGAAAAATCACCTACCGTTTAGCTGCGGGGCTACAATCTCAAAACCTTACTCAAGCCGAAAAGCCAACCAAATCACCACTTACAAGATAATTATACTTGAGCGCCCTTACACAATCCTATCCCAACCCTAACATGGTTAGTAAATTGAATTGGAGAAAGAAACTAACTCAGGAACTAGAAGTGTTTAACCCAAGAAAGCAGTGTAGGTACCAGCGGTTGAGACTAGAGCCCCTAGAAAGCCATACAAATACTTATGAATGGAGTTAATACGTATGGTAATTTGGCTGAGCCTAGTGATCCTGATACCAAGAAACAAAAGTCTAGAATTAAAGAAAAGGAACAAAATCAGGAATCGAGTAAATGTAAGTTGCCAGCCTTTAGAGATGAAAATAAGTCATTGAAAGCTTTCGGTGAAATCTCGAAAAACATGGTCCATCTTGAAGTCAGGAAAAGTAATCTGAATAGAGATAGATGACCCATATCTACACCACCAGTCATGGGTGGTATAAAAGTGAGTAGAGGAAATAGCAGAGATAGGAGAACCTCTAGACCTTGAAACCGGCAAAAAATTATTACTAGAGAATTGGAGATGTCATTTATAGCTCATCCAGTGAAAAAATCAAAGGTAGTAGTCCGAAGCCAAAAGGGACCTTCGGTTCCAAATAAATACACCATGTCTGAATATCAAGGGTCTTGGCGCCCCTAAAAAGGAGAAGGGTCAAGAACATCATCTCTGGAAATGATGCGGGTCTGTGTGGGTTGCTGGAAACAAAATTGAGTGACAGGGCACTGAGTATTTTTCTGAAATGGTATAAAGGCTGGGGTCATGTTCATAACTTTGATTTGATGTCGCACTCTAGGATACTGATCATATGGGATCCTAAGAAATATATGGTTGACACTGTTGGCAGGATGGCCCAGTGCATTCATCTAAAGGTGTGTTGTTTGTCTTTGAACTTAGAATTTTTATGCACTTATGTTTACGGACATAGTAGTGATGGTAGGCTGTAAAGAATTCCACTATAGGCCGACCTAAAGAGTTATGGGGTGGAATTTAATTCTCCTTGGACGGTACTTGGTTACTTTAATGCAATTCTAAGCAGAAATGATCATATGGGTGATACTACTCCAGGCATGCATCAAATGAGGGAATTCCAAGATGTTTATACTGCTTGTGGAATGAGAGATATAGATCATTTCACCTGGAAAAATGCGGATTACATAATTAAGCAGAAGCTTGATCGTGTAATTTTTAACCACAACTGGGATGGGGATGCATGTAACACCACCTTTCTCCCAGGCTCAATTTTGTCAGATCGTCTCCCATTTGTGGTTTCTATAACTGAAGCCACTAGGTGGCCTATCACATTTTAGAATATGTGGATAGCTCATCCTAATTGCAAGCAGGTAGTGCAGGATTAATGGTCCCCATGGGTTTAGGGTTTTAAGCAATATACAATTTTCTTAAGCTACAAATATTGGAAAACACACTGAAGGATCTTGGAGGAGTATAAAAGAGCAGACAAAGAGAATGGTGATGCTTTGCGTAGCTTAGACACACTGAATGCATCAATACAGGAGAACCAAAAACTAAGAAGACTGAAACGCCAATCCCTTCTTCTGTATATGGCCAAATCTAGCTTCCTCTCACAAAAGCGAAAAATTAATTTTGTCACTATAGCAGATAAAGGGAAGAGCTACTTTCATGGTTTGGTAGTGGATAGAAAAGGTGGAGGCATCTCATCCATTCTCGATGGGGACCATAGGATTGTTACATCTAACGAAATAAGGGTGAATTATTTGCTGGGTTTACAGAGGTATCCAATGATATGTAGGTACTTAGATCGGGATAAACACGAAACTACATGGATAGAGAGGTACTAGGACAGGATATTTCACGATAAGAAGTTTGTGTGGCTCTATTTCCTGTGTCAGGTGACAAAGCTTCTGGCCCAGACGGCTACACAGCTGCTTTTTTTAAGAAGCAGTGGGAAATTATCGGTAATGATGTGACAGACTCAGTCCTGGAATTTTTTTCGCCCAGAGAACTACTAAAAAGTCATAATCACACCTTGGTCACACTCATTCCAAAGAAGGAGGATAATCTGATGGTTGTCAACTTTAGACCTATTTACTGTTGTAATGTACTGTACAAGATCATCACAAAGATCATAGTGAATAGAATTGAGTCCTTACTTTCGGAGCTTATCGATCCATGTCAGGAAACTTTTGTGAAAGGAAGGAAACTATCATATAATGTGATGTTAGCACCGGAGTTTATTCTTGGAAATGGAAGATATCGGTCATCGCCCAGATGCATGATTATGGTTTACCTGAAGAAGGTACCTAGGTCACCTTTGGGGTAAAAGAGGACTTAAGCTTTACAGGTATTTCCTGGGCCAACTTTTTAGTAAGGTACCTGGGTATTCCGTTGGAATGAGCAAGCTTAAAGTCTCGCAATTTGATATGCTACTTGGTAAGGTTGATAAGGAAATAGCCAGGATCAAGGGCCACACTCTTTCCTATGCTAGTAACCTTGAGCTAATCAAAATGGTGGTTTAAGGAATTGTTAATTTTTGGATACTGAACTTCATCATACGGGGAAACATAATGGATTTATTGGAGCGGAAATGTAAATAGATCTTGTGGGGAGAGAAGAAAAGGAACAAAGTATCCTGGAAGAGACTCTGCAAGCCTAGAAAAAAATTGAGGGCTTAGCATTTGGGATTGCAAAGTATGGAACATGGCAGTCATAGCGCAACATTTATGGGACATCCACACAAAGAAAGATTCGGTGTGGGTGAACTGGGTACATTCTCACTTTCTCCATGTGGATAGTATTTGATGGATTCATCCCAGGGCTCCTAGTGATTGTATTTCTGATACGTACTCCCTTTACTTCACTAATATATGTAAGCTTAGAGATAAATTAAAGGAAATATTTGGTGGGAGTATTAACAAACTGAAATATACTATGGCCATATTGGTAGGTCCAAGGAAATTCACAACTTCAGCATATGCCCACCTACAACGGGCTAATCATCCGCACTTATATGATGAATCGAGCCTGCCGAGGGAAATATTTTACAAAACATTATGGCGAGGCTTTCTACCACCCAGGTTCTCTTTCATGACATGTATTGCAGCTTTGGGCCAAATTCAAGCCAAAGATTAAAAAAACTATGGTTGCAAGAAGGAACCTACGGCACAATCTGAAAGTGACACTGAAATGGAAGAAAGAGCATTAGATGAGAATTTTAGGCACAATGCCAATAATCCTTACATGTGGGAACTCACTGGACATAGTGATGAAGATCCTCCCACACCCATTCAGTTGTCGGAGAATCACATTGAGATCAAGCTCACATTCTTGAATGTCTTGCCTAAATTTCATGGACGGAATACAGAAGACCCGTACAACTTCTTGAGTGAATTCATCAAAATTTTCAAGGTGAAAAAGAGGCCGAATAATGTCACCGAGGATCAATTAAAGATGTTTGCATTCCCTTTCAGCCTCACTGGAGCTGCAAACCAATGGTTTTCTAGCTTACCGCCTAACTCCATTTCGACATGGCCTGAACTGAAAAAGATTTTCTTGGAGTATTATTTTCCAGCCACCAGAACTGATGCTTTGAAGAAGGAGATTACGAGCATAAAGCAAGAATATGATGAACCATTGAGCATTTTTTGGCTAAGGTTTAGGCGACT
>JAULKM010000436.1:0-15472 GCA_032355605.1 Rubia tinctorum
GGGGGGCAGGGGGTGGTGGTTAACGATGGGAGGTGGTTGTTAGCGGAAATAGGAGGGGTAAAATGGGGAAAATTTAAGCTGAAATGCCCGAGAGTAAATTTAACTATTCTGGTCCGGTTAACGGCCAAGACACCATCATGGTCCGGTCAAGATAAAGTGAAACAGAGGGAGTACAATCAAGGTAAAGTGAGGCAAAATGAGAAATAAGGATAATTTATGGATGCAAGATTATCTTAAATATCAAAAATATGATTTTCAAAAGTTTATAGCTACATTATTTTTCTTTCTTAAATGATTTTTTTTCCTTTCAAATGAAAACTTCTATAAGGTAGTGAACTGATTTTCTTTTTTTTTTTGTCGCCTTTCAAATGCCTTTCCCCAAAGCTATCACTTTCTTTCCCAACTCTCCCTTCTCTCTTCAAAAGCCAAACTAAAACCTAGCCTTGGGAGACTTCCGCCGCCGCCACCGGCCAAAGGGACAAGCTTCAATATGTGACTATAAGAACAGATCCGGCCGATGCAGTAAACGGTCGGCAAAGCAGACACCGGCCGACAGACGCAAACGACAAACCTAGTGTGGACGTTAGAATGAAAAAAAACCAGAGCGAAGCTTAGTCCGAACCAAAGCCAAAACTGGTCGGCGACCGAGCCAAACGGCGGAGCAAGGGCCAACACAGATCTGGCCCAATGTCATATCCAGTCTACTCTGGCATGACAGAGGCTCGAAGTGTCCCGAAGATGTAAATGACCAAATCTGTCGGCGAACACGTTCAACCAGTGGAGAGGAAAGACGAAACGAGACAGTCACCTCTGGCGAGACAGTCTCAGGCGCAACTTTTGGCTACAAAAACATTGGCAGGTCAATACCGTTTCGACCGGTCAATGTCGGTCTGAACGGTCAACACCGGTCCGAACGGTCAACGACGGTTGGCTAAAGCAGAATGGTGGTCCGACTCCCTCTCAATTCGCCCCTTCCAAAATTCAGGCATAAAGCACATCCTACATAGCTTCTCTTTTAAGTCCATCCTTAAAATCTACCCCATCTTACGTATTAGCTCGTTGTCTTACAATATCCATCGTGCCCAGTTGTAGCCACGTGGTGGCCTTGGTGGAGAGATGATGTGGATAGGCGGTTGATTGACTTTGTTAGTTGTGGTGATAGATTGTGGCCAACGGTCAAAATAGGGCATGGTCGGTGGCGGTTACATGTTCTATCCCACTGATAGGAAAATGGGTCTTTCTGTAGTAGTTTGTATTCATTGAACAGAGTTTCTGGCGTACAACAGTGCTCCCACCTGCCTATAGCACCACATCTACGACGGGATTGGAGAGAAATGCTCCTAAGACGATACCTACTAATGGGTTATAGAGAAGTTACGTAGTACCATGACTTCCCAGGATGAAATGAGGGTTTAGGTTAACCTTAATTTTCTATGCTCGTTTTTTAGGTGTGTTGGTCCGTTCACAACTCCAGCGAGATTTAGGTAAGTCCCTACTACTGATTGGAGAAATACAACTACAACCTCCAAAAAGGTTCTCTAAAATAAGAACTACCGAGTTGTTGCAACCCAGTGGGGATGAATTTGGCCAACGATGAATAATTCTGGAGGCATGCAGTACCGAACTGCTTCAAAACAAAACAGACATGCACTCAAAACTACCCCCGTGACACTGTACCGAAGATTGTAGAAATCCAACAACAGCTTTTCCAAATCAACAGAGATTATGCAACCCAGTGAAGACAAAGTTTGGAAGGATCGAGTAGCAGACTGTCGATATGCTATGAGGATTTCAATCAGATAATTGGATTGAAAGGTTCATTTGGGGAAGGCTCACCCTACAATGTGTGAGCCAACTAGGTGTTCAAGCATAATAGATTAGATGTATTAGTTATAGTTGTTAGCTAAAAGGTTGTACGGCCTTAACATGACACATTATTTTAATAGTCTTATATTAATGAGAAACAGAACACCTGTTTTTTCAAAAAAAAAAAAACTCCCTCCGTCCCAACCGAAGCTGCAGAGGGAGAAAGAATGTGTCAAAATTTCATACTCAGGAAAATTACCACGTTATCTTTCTACCTTCTTCCCCAACAGGAACACCCCACACCATCACCCCCAACTAGTTACCACTACAAGCATTCGAACACCACAAACCACCAAAACCAACTCAATTGATATGCTATAATCTACAATATCGAATCAAAATATACAAATACAGTAGTCAGAAATAGCCTAATTTACCCATTAAAATCGTTATTAAAACCCATAGCCCCTGACGTCGTCCCGGAGCCCTTGCGATTGTTCCCATCATCGCGTCATCGTCGTCACTGTAGTTCTCTCCAGTAGTCATCGTTGTCATCGTTATCTCTGTATTTCTTTCCATCGTTATCCTCTTCCCGCCGTCGCCACACCTCTTAGTTGCTCATCGTCGTCGCTTAGAATAGAAACGGCGGCATCAGATAAGTCAAATTTCACCGATGAATGGAGTGGTTGTAGCACGAACACCAAATCTGGAGAAGGAAAATCAAATGGGTTCTGAAGATGAAACAAAATTGGAAGAAAATGTGAGTAACTTGGTGTCGCCGCCAAGAAACATCTGTTGTCGCCGCTCCCCCTCCTAATCCAGCCCTGTCTTCCACCACCTCCGCCCAGAAACTTCCCCTGCCGCCGCTTCATTTCTCCCCCACCGCGCTCCACCTCTTCCCTTCTGCGCCCTCAGCCCTAGACCACTCCCTCAAAACTAGCCCCCGCCCTCAACCCTAGCCTCTGGTACCCGAAACCTTTCCCCGCCGCGCTCCACCACTCCCTCGCCACACCCTCAACCCTAGACCCCATTCTCAACCCTAGCCTCTGCCACCAAAAACCGTCCCCCATCTCTTTCCACCTCTCTCCCTCCATGCTTCGTCACGGCCCACTCTCAACCTTAGGCCCCGCCGCCATCGGAAACTCTTCCCCACCGCGCTCCACCTCACCCTGCCACACTCCGTCACAGCCCACCCTTCACCCTGTCTCCCGCCGACGCAACCCCGGCGCGAATCCGACCACCTTCTCCTCGACACAACCCCAGCACGAATCTGTTGTCATGCACCACCTTCTCTTCCTCAATCGTTGTGTCATGGATAAAAACAATCGATTTTAAAAAGAGAGGATATGGAGAAGACTGATAAAAATAATTGGCTTCTCTTTAATAGCCACCTCCGTGCACCACTTTCTCATCAACCCTAGCTCCGTCCTGAATCGTCACCCAACCCTTCCTTCTCCTCTCCCCCACCACCACCATCTCAGCCCGTCACCGCTACTGAATTTACAAAGGAGAGGAAATGAAGATGAGTTGCGGATGAGAAAAATAGAGATGGGTATCTTGCGGCGGAGAGAAATGGAGATTAAAGGGTAAATTTGTCTTTTCATATTTTTATTATTTACAAAAAAAAATTAAACTTGGGGTATTATGGTCTTTTCACCAATTTCCGGCTAATTTGGTTGTTGACATTTTGGTCAACGAAGTGCAGAGTTATTTTTGCACTTTCTAATTTTACAAGGTCATCTATGCATTTTCATCCAAAATATAGGGTTAAAACGCACTTTACTCTAATTATTATTATTACGAAGAGTTTTTTTAATCTTAGTAACAAATTTCATTGATCGTTATTGATAGAATATGAATATTCGTATCTAACATCATCTCGTATGTATTGTAGAATTATCTATGTATACTTGTATGTACTGATAATTATCCTATATATCTAAATACAAAACATCAATTAAATCCACATTCCAAATGCTATTTATCTTCTTCTTGGTGTCTTCTCTTCTTCCTATTTATTTGGACTGCATCAGTTTTCTTTCCCAGATCACTTCCGCTTCTCCCAGTGTTTAATGCCATGGCTTATGAAACTCTCTCTCTCTCTGCCCTCATTTATCATCTATCCTTCAAGCTTCCCTCCACGAATTTCATCTCATGGAAAACTAAAATCCATACTGTGCTTGAATCAAAAGGGCTGTTTGGCTACCTCGATGGTTCCCTTCCTAAACCCCCAGCTTCCTCTTCGTCCGATTCCCTCCCGGACTCTGTTTCTAAATTTGTTGCCACCTGAGTTGTTCGAGACAAACGACTACAAAGTCTCATTCGTTCCACTTTTTCGGATGACGTTATGTGAGAGACAATCGGTTATTTTTCATCTATGGAAATCTGGGATCACCTATGTTCAACATTTCAGAACTCGTCCCCGAGTAATGAGTTGCAGCTTTGAAGAATTTACGGGGTAATAATTGTGTCTGTATTCATACTATGGGATACATTATATAATAGTACAAAAAACCTATACTAGACTAGGAAAGGAATTCTAATCTAATTACAATTTACATAATATTACTATTTCTTAATACTCTTCCTCAAGTTGGAGCATGAGGATCATAAATGCCCAACTTGCCAAGCAAAGAATGAAACTGATTTCGTCCAAGAGCCTTTGTAAACAAATCCGCAAGTTGGTCATTCGTGCGAATATGATGAGTAACAATAGTGTCAGACTGTACAAGATCACGGACGAAATGACAATTAACCTCTATATGTTTTGTACATTCATGGAACACCAGATTAGCCGCAATATGTAGCGCAGATTGACTGTCACAAAATAGTCACATAGGAGTAGATTGCACAACGCCCAAGTCCCTAAGCAAAGACTTAAGCCACAACAACTCAAAACAATCAACAGTCATAACACGATACTCCGTTTCAGCAAAAGAAAGAGAAATTGTAGGTTGTTTCTTGGTCTTCCATGAACCCGGAGAATCACCATTGGTCACAAAGTATCCGGATAAATATCGGTGCGTGATAGGACAAACAGCTCAATCAGAATCACAATAATCAGTCAACTGTAAGGAGCTACGTGAAGAGAGAAATAAACCTTGACCAGAATGACTCTTCAGATAATGAAGCACACGTATTGCAGCTTGCCAATGAGGAACACATGGAGACTTCATAAACCGCGCAAGCGTATGAACAAAATAACTAAACTCAGGACGTGTGATAGTGAGGTAAATGAGGCGACCCATCAGTCGCCATTACTGCTCAGAATCATCATAAAGAGATTCTTCAACCTTAGCAAGAACATGTTGTTGCTCCATGGGAAAGTCAGTCGGTTCAGAAGCGACAAACCTGTATTAGATAAAATATCCAAATCATATTTCCTTTGCGAAAGAAACATCTCATCTGGTCTTCTAGCAATCTCTATACCCAAGAAATACTTAAGTGTATCGAGATCCTTCATATGAAAATAAGATCTCAAGTATTTCTTGAATTCAGAGATGAGCGACGAAGAACTACCAGCAATAACCAAATCATCCACATAGACAAGGATATGCATCGAAACCGAACCCCGGTAAAAGAAAATAAAAGTAGTCTGCCTTACTGTGGACAAAACCAAATGCATGTAAAACCTTAGCCAACTTCACCAACCAATTGCGAGAAGCCTGACAAAGACCATAAAGATATTTCTGAAGCCGACAAACCTGACCAGGAGGTGAAGGATAGCCTGGTGGAGGGCGCATATATACCTCCTCATGTAAATCACCATGAAGAAAAGCATTATGTACATCCATCTGGTGAAGTTCCCAACCACGAATGACTGCAACAGATAGAAACAGACGAACCAAACTCATCTTCGCAACAGGAGCAAATGTCTCAACATAGTCAGTACTTTCAATTTGGCGATTGCGAAGAGCCACCAGACGAGTCTTGTGATGCACAACGGAACCATCGGATTTAAACTTGGTACGGTACACCCATTTGCATCCAATGGAAGTCTTATACAGAGCTAGTGAAGACAAGGTTCAAGTCTGATTGAGCTCAAGTGCATTAATCTCATCATCCATGACATCATGCCAATGAACATATTGGGAAACCTCCGAATAAGTTGTGGGATCTGCACTAGAAATTACTACACCCAAAAATCTAGAATGCGTACTAGAAAATTTATCATAATTTACAAAATCAGTTAAAGGATAAAGAACACCTGAGGAATGAGATGTCGCAGGTGTGGTCATAGCGGTGGGGGGTCATTAATATCAGCAACAGAGCAGACATAGTCGTGCAGATAAGTAGGAGGTCGACAAAGATGACCACTCTGTCGGACAGTAGGTAGCTCGGACAAAGTTGACGACGTTGGATTCTAAATCAACGAAGCTGGCGGCTGAGACAAAGTAGATGGAGGAGACACCGAAAAAGCAGGCAATGCGTGGACGTCGCCAGCCGAAGGCGCATGGATGTCATCATCTGGTGGCGAGTTGCTCGCGGCTAGCTCAGCCGACACTGTAGGATGACGTCGGCTTGCAGCGGCACATCTGTCCTTAAAACCGTCGGCGGTATAGGAGATGTCGGCAGGAAGATGGCCTCCGATGGTGCAGTCACCGGTGGTGGGAGGGCTGGCGCCGGTGATGTGACGGACGACGGTAAGAGACTATATGGAAACTGGTCTTCATAAAAATCAGCATCCCGACTGTTGAAGAAAGTACGGGTTTCCAATAAAAAAGATGATAACCTTTCTTTCCAGAAGGATACCCAAGAAAAGAAAATATGTGACTTCGCAGTGCAAACTTGTCATGGAATATGGGAATGTAGGAGGCAAAGCACAAACAACCAAAAACTCGCAAACCTTTGTAATTTAGAGGATGTCCATGAAGCAATTCGAAAGGTGCGCGTCCATCAAGTTGCTCTGTGGGTGTCCGATTGATCAAATAAGCATCAGTAAGAACACATTCACCCCAGAACTCAATAGGCAGATTGGCTTGAAAGCGTGAAGCACGAGCAAAATTTAGCAAATGGCGATGCTTGCGCTCAACACGACCATTATGCTACGGTGTATCAACCATGGATATCTCAAACACAATCCCAGACTCAGCAAAATATGATCTCAAAGGTAGAAATTTTGTACCATTATCAGCTCGGACACGCTTAATCACATGGCCAAACTGATTCTTGATCAAAGCACAAAATTCTAAAAATCTAGATGCTACATCTGACTTAGCAACTAACAAATAAACCCAAACAGAGCGGGAGTAATCATCAACTATAGTTAAAAAAATAAAATGCATTACTAGAAGATGGTGTTTTATAAGGACCCAAACATCACAATGTAATTACTAGAAGATGGTGTTTTATAAGGACCCAAAACATCACAATGTAGTAACTCAAATAAAGAAGTAGCATTTGAAATGCTCAAAGAAAAACCATGTCTAGTATGTTTTGCTCTATGACAGACACATCAAGAAACATAAACTTTATTTGTGCTAAAATCAAGAGTAGAAATAGATGACAACACCGTAGAGGATGGATGCCCAAGCCGCTGATGCCATAAATCAGATGAAAAAACTGAAGCAACTGTCGGTATGGATTGTGAGAAACAAACATTCAGATCTAGCAGACGAAGCCAATAAACCCCCCTTGCTGTTCACCCAGACCAATCACATTCCTCGTACTGATTTTCTATAAAATGCAATAATTTTCAGTAAACAAAGCTATACATTTTAATGTAGATAACAATCTAGAACCTGATAATAAATGGCAATATAGAGAGGGTATGTAGAGCACATGAGTAAGAGTAACATCCCAAAAAAGAATAGAACCATATTGGGTAGCAGATGACATACAACCATCAAACAGTACAACATTTACTGAATGAACAACAGTAGTAATATCAAGAAGAGAACCCTTGTCACTTGTCATGTGATATGAGGCTCTCGTATCAAAAATCCATGGTAAAGTACACTTACCTGACCCATGGACAAACACAGTATTAAACTGATTAAATAAATATAGGGTCGTACTCCATTGGTCATCATAAAGAGTAGGACCAAAATCAGAACGGGCAGGAGTAGTCAGGGAGGCTGCGGTAGCATGTCCCGGAGGAGTCACGACAGCGTCGGCGAATGGTGGCAGAGTCGGGCAGCCGCCGGTAGCCAGTCCACCGTTCCTGGTGGCGGCGGTCGGTTGGGTTGGGGCCGTCTTCCTGGTCTACTAAATATTCCTTAATATATATGTTACAAAATTTTCAGAATTTTCATTTTATTTCAACCAATCAGAAACCTTCTCGCCGATCGGAATTGCCACCTGACGGAGGTAACCAACATTTTACGTCGGGGTCTCTCTGGAATCTCACCGGATTCTTCATGCCATCGTTCTTGGAAACTGCTCCGTTTTGCCACAAAACTCTAGGCCTCAACAATTCTAATCGGAAGTTGAATACTGCAGTGGCATCGGAGTTGAACTTTGCGGTGGCGGTGAAGTTGAAACACTAAGCCTTTGCAATTCGAAACAGAGTTTAACGATGGAGACAATGCTAGGATTAGTCGACGATGTCACTTGGGATGCAGACGGTGAAGCAAGGCAATGGATCTGCGACCTCTGCAACTCGCCTCTGCAATGGATCCACGACCTCTGCAACTCGCATATGCAATGGATCCACGACCTCTACAACTCACCTCTGCGATGGATCCACAACGACGGCGGAACGACAACGATGAGTTGCATTGATGCTTCTGCACGTGGTGACTGGTGAGATGCACGCACCATATCGGAGAAGAAGACATGCGCCTGAGATAGACGCCTCTTCTAATTCCTATTGTTGCGTGAACTCTACGCCACTAGTAAACCTCTGTTCCTCTTAGTTTCCATACTGCATCTGGATCCGTGAGTATTTTTCTTTGATTTTGTGATGATGATGTTATGAAAGGTGATGATGATGTGATGATGTGATGATGTTTATGATTTTTCGAAAGACATGTTGAGTTTTATTATCATTTAATTGAGAATTTTTAGCAATGAGTCTTTGGTGTAGTGGTTAGTACTCTCGACATTGACACCATAGACCTGAGTTCAATTCTCACCGGTACCTTTATTTAAAATAATTTATACTCTTGAGGTACTGTAGGGTTTTTGTTGATGTTTGTATGTTTTATTTTATCTCATGTTGATTTTTTCATTATCCGAATGAGTTTTAGTTGATATGAGTTGATGTTTTGTAGTTTTTTTCGGTGACATAAATGTATATTTGTAGTTTTTGTTTCTATTTTTTCATGTTGATATTTTTCATTTTTCGGCTGAGATTTAGGTGATAGGAGCTGATGTTTGTAGCTTTTTTTGTTGATATAGGTTGATGTTTGTAGTGTCTTTTTTTCGTGTTGATGTTTCCATTTTTCGGCTAAGGTTTAAGTAATAGGAATTGATGGTTTGTAGTGTCTTTTTTCTCATGGAAGATTTTTATTTTTCTGACGAAGTTACGTGTTAGGAGTTGATGTTTGTAGTTTGTTTTTTAAATTGTTGACGTTTTATGATTTTCAAAATGAAGAATTTATACTCTTGACATAAGTAGCTTTTTTGTAAATGTTT
Source organism: Rubia tinctorum (assembly GCA_032355605.1). Taxonomy (NCBI): domain Eukaryota; kingdom Viridiplantae; phylum Streptophyta; class Magnoliopsida; order Gentianales; family Rubiaceae; genus Rubia; species Rubia tinctorum. Next base: position 9,385 of record JAULKM010000436.1, read on the forward strand.
TTAGTTTTTTTCTCCAATGTTGATGTTTTTTATTTTTCGGATGAGTTTTAGTTGATATGAGTTGATGTTTTGTATTTTTTTGGGATTATATGGGTTGGTATTTGTTCTTATTTTTTCTCTTATGTTGATGTTTTCATTTTATAGATGAATTTTAGGTGATAGAAGTTGATGTTTGTAGCTTTTTCTGTGATATAGGTTGATGTTTTGTAGTATTTATTTTTCTTATGTTGAGATTATTCATTTTCCAGGTGAACTTTAGGTGATATGAATTGACATTTTTAGTTTTTGGATGAATATAGGTAGATGTTTGTGGATTTTAATTTTTTTAAAAATAATTTAAGCTTTTTATTGATGTTTTTATGATTTTCAGTTTATAATTTTCAGTTGATGTTTTGTTAATTGTATTTTTAATTTTTTTTTGTTGATTTCAATTTAATTTTTAAATATATTTTCACTGCAAATTTTAAGTCGATATTTTTATGATTTTCGGTTGATATTTGGTTAATTGTATCTGATGTTTATGATTTTTAGTTCCACGATCTTATTGATTTTTTTTTGCATTTTAAAAATATTTTTTGATTTTTTTTACAATTTGCAGTTGGTGGAAAAATGATGGAAAAAATTGGACAAAATGCCCCATGTAAAAATATTAGCGACATGTCTATGTAAAATTATTAGAAATAGGTTCGTAGAACTAGAATATAATTAGAATTGCATAAAAACCCCGCATAAAATTTAGATTGCCTCACGTGACACCATCTCTAATTATATTATTGTTTTAATTTTAAAAAATATTTTTGGTGAATGCTTGCTATTTGTTGTTTTATACAGAAGATAATAATTAAAATTTAAAAGAAAAGTACAAGTTTAATTCAACATAGAACGATGCCTGCGAACTTATTTATTTTGGAAAGCAATCTAATTTTTAACTAATAAAAAATAATAGTTTTTGAAACATTTATTTTACAAGCTTTGATTGAGATTCTAAATGCTCCATATTATAACCGAGGGATGATTAAAATACCCTTGAATCCCTAACTTGATATTGATTAATAACTCTCAGAGTTAACTGAAGTAAAACAGAATCTGCATGTGGTTGACGCGCAAGTGGGTAGGGGAAATCCAGTTTGTGATCATAGAGTGCGATATTATTAAAGAGATCTCGATCTCATTCGTGGTGACCTGTTGTACCTTAAATATAAAATAATGATGATTAATCATATTAATTTTTTATGAAATAAATATTCAAAGATGTCGGAAAAAATGTCCCATAACTATTACAATAAGTGGAATTAACCTCCAACCTAACTAGTCACTGATAATAATTAATCTATTACAAGGATATTTAAATTACATATCAACCAGACTAATCGTATGTACTATTACATAGTAGAAATCTAATAAAACTGTAACATCTTCATTTGGGATATTAATTATATTAATTTGTTGCACTAGACTGCTGTAGAATACGGTTGCCCTGCTCAAAACCACGATTCCCTAAACTATTAAATGAAATGCATGCAGAGAGACTCAGAGAATATACTACATGTATTCCATTAAAATTTTCATATTTTTAGGTGTTTGAATTTACATGGAAGAAATGAATAAATGAAATTAAATTTTGAAAGAAAAAGATTACATAAGTGGATAAACTGAACGAATCTTGCAAAAAAAATGTCAAATTCCTAAAATCAACTTAAAAAAGTGTCTCAAATTCAATGAAATAGAGGAAGTACTACTCATTCCGTTCCTATACCTATATAATACAGTACTTTTTCTTTTTCAGCTATTCATAAATGATTTTAAAAATTTACTATCTTAAATTACATGTATTAAAAAAATGAAAAATAAATATTTAAAAAACATACGATAAATGTAGTAAGATTTCACGCAACAATTTTCACATTTACATATCAACAAATTTTTACAATCCAACAATATCGACTTTATTGATAAATAGTGAAATAAGAGCAAGTCCAACAATTTCGCTAAAATAAGAATTGTCATTCATTTTATAAATTTTACATGAGTTTTGAAGTCCAACAATTTCCTTATCCTATTTCCTAAAATAATATTTTGATGAGAGGGAGAGAGTATTTGTGTCCCTTTATTTTTATTTGTAGAGAGAGATAAAACTTTCGGGGAATAAAAATTTAATGCAATCATATTTATTTTAGAACACAATATTTAATTATTCTTTTAAAATTTTAAAATATAAACACTGATACAACCTTATGATTCTGACAAAAATTTACTTTCATTTCGGAAAAGACAATTTAAAAGAAAAAGTTAGATTTCGACAAAAACATTTTACTTTCATTTCGACAAAACCGAGGATTAAAGTGGATAAAACTAGATATGCTGAAGGAAATGCGAGCTAACGTTGTAGAGATAAGGTGCCCTATTGGCTCTCAATGTATATATCTGTTTAAAGTTTTTCAATTCACACCTATGTCAATTTAGTGAAATTATTATTTTTAATTTTTTTTGCCGTAGCAAGGTTTTGTGTCTTAAAAAACCGTTATCTCATGATCAAGATGCGAGCACATATGTTATTTGTCATCAAGCTGAGTGTTTGAGGGAAAATCATGGAGGTACTAAGCATAAGATCGATGTAGAAGAGAAATCTAACAAGAGTCCCCCGAAGTTGATGAAAACACAGGACAACGTCACTGTTTCAACTTTAAAGACTTCCCGTGGTTAAACTATGGTTGATGTTTTTGTAATGGAGGTATGTTAGTTTCCTAAACAACTATTTTGGGATTTTAATCCTATGTTATTACTTTTAGTGTAATGGTATAGGTTGATGAGGCTTTAACCAGGGTCACTCAACTTGTTGTTGAGTGTTCCAGCAAAGTGAAGAAATTGAAGAGGCGACTGGGATCGATAGATTCGCTGAGGACGTCATTCCAAAATGGATCAAGAGATGAGATAGATAGGTTGCATGCCGTTTGTAAGGAGAAGGATGGAATTATTGTATCATTACGTGAGAAGCTTAAGGCTCTAAAAGAGAGTGGTCTTGCTTGTCCAGGCTATCCCTTTGTACTGGTTAACAAACTTATGGGTAGTAGGGATTTTCACCGTTTATTCAGAGATATGTATGTTAAAATGGCTGAGGTTGGAAGACGTGAGGCTTTGCTCCAACTTCGTGAGAAAACCCTGAGTGGGAGGTCACTAGTTTGAGTGAGGCGTATGTTTAAGAAGAGGCGTTAGAAAGATCCAGGGCTATTTTTGATAATGCGTTTCTCCAATTTCCTAAAGGAAATAGAACACTTCCTAATTTAGTGGAGTTGGAGGGATGCGATATTGACCAAAATAAGGTTCTTTCTACTCCTTGTAGGGTTAATGGAGCACTATGGGATGAGACTGCTGCGAAATCTATTGGGACTGAACTGCAAAGTGTTGTTTTTGTTAACTAAGTCGGTTGAAGAGGGTGAACTTGCTTATTCTAAGATGGGGTATATTTGTCTGTAACATTATTGAATATATATTATTGTTTTTTATGGATTCGTTCTTTATTTTGTGTCTATGGTATATAGGTAGGGGAACTATTTGTACAAGAATTTGTGGCCCGTGTTCAACCTAGATAATTGGTTTTGTCTGTTGGGTTACCTCAAATGGGTCCTAAGAATGTTCCTTGTGTGGATAAATATTTTACTGATTTAACTAATGAGATTACTCTTTGTATGTTGGATCTAGACCGAGTTTATGGAGTTCTTAATGGCGCGGGGATATCCACTAAGGTTGAGGAATGTGTGAGGGCTTTGGGTAGTCGGGTAAAGATTCTGTGTTTTATAGTTGTTGGCGCTATTTTTGGGGTGGAAACTATAAGTGCAGCATAATGTTTCTTTCATTTTTGCATGAGTATGATGCACATCTATATGAGCATGGATTTCACATTCAAAAATTGAAGAGAGGGCTAATAGCTGTTATGCGATGTGAAGATAAGTGAAAAAAGTTCTTAACTAGGAAATGTCAGGAAAGTGATCGATCAGAAGATATATTGTCGAAGCAGACTGATTGTCTTGATGATATCGCTCATCGTAATGGGAAATTAGAGTCTGAAACTCGTCGATTAACTACTGAGGTGCAGGTATGGTGGGTGCATTATGATGATGAATGTAATTTTTTGACTCGACTTTGACAGATATATGAGGACAAGAGGGCCAACTTGATGTCGGGGAAGTTTGCAATGTCTGGTTGAAGGGAATGTGTCAAGAATTGGAGTGAATACTAAGGGGTTTGCACAAAGTTTTTACAAAACTTCATGCGGAGATTGGTGAGATTCTATGTAACAATCTCCATGAGGGGTGTTTGAAAGACTGCGTTCGTTGTTTGGAACAAGAAATAATTGATTTGAATCAAGACCTAGAAACTTATGCCCATTCAGTGTATCTAATGAGTATACAGCTAGGCAGAACAAGATGTTAACCGATTATTAACCGTAAGTCTTATTATGTGTAGCACATGCATCGTATGGAGGCTGTTGGTTCCACATGAGATGAAATTTACCAACACATGTGGTGGAAACTAAAGAAACTCCTAAATGCAAAAGATGGGGTTGTAAAGGGGGTGGGACATTAGTTATCGTAGTTTGTATTGGATTTTTATGTAATATTTTGTTGATGTAATTGTAATATGAGTTGTAATGATTTTAAAAAATATTTGATCATTTGTGTATTCATTTATTTTTTTTGGATGTATGGAGGGGTTGGTGTTTTATTGGCTAGAGAATGAGCCTGGGTCAACTTATGTCGCGAGGATGGAGTTTTTCCATATGTATGTGAAGCTGCGGTCCTTTCTCTGTGGTAAACACGTTTTTTATGTCTAGTAGTGCAGGGTGAAAATTTGATTGTGCCGCATGGCTTGTGATTTTCCAGATGTATACGAAGCCACAATATTATCTTTATCTTTGGATTAAGAAAACGAGGTGGGATGCCCACTTGTGTCACAATGCTGGTGATGTTCTTACTTGTGTCACGTCTGACAGTTCAGAGGGTGTGATTAAGTATTTTTTTGTGTGGTTGTGCTTGGTTTTAGAAGATGATTATTCCAAGTCGGCGAGTCGTTTTGACTTATCGGGGTATTTACGTGTGACTTTTCCGTTTGTTAAGACTAGGGTAGTGGGTTAGGTGGTCGCGGGTAGGCACATAGCCACAACATTTTAGATTCATTACCTTAATTGTTTTTGTTTATTTTATGCTCCTCTTTTTTCTATATAAAGTTACTATACCAAAGGATATACTTAACTACTTTTGTGTATAACTAAATTGTTTTTTGATTTTGGCTTTGCGTTTAGATTAGAATGATTTGTATTGCACATGTGTGTACGTTATAACATGCTAATGGATAATATGGTGTGAGACTCTGGTGGTGTTTGTCTTTTGGACGGGAGACCCTACTAGTTTGGTGGTAATCTGTATTAGGTGAGTTATTCAGAGATCATTTCCATTGTCGATGACACAAATTGAGGTAACATCCCTTACGGGATTTTTTAGGAAAACTTATACATGTTGTAACTATGTAGTGTATGTTTTCGTTAGTTACTATGAATTATTTGTATGTTTATTGAGGCATATGGTATTTTATTGTGTAGGATCAGAGATCGAGATCAACAAACGAGGGTTTGACTATGCTAGAATGGGGTGAAGTATTATTAGAGAACAATTATTGGCCGGTGGAGTATTATTGGAGAACGATTATTGGCTGGTAGCAATTCATCATTCTCTGGCATACTTTCCTACTTTGAGGTTGGTGGACCCATGATTGGTGTGCGCTACGGATTACGAGACATGATAGTGAATCAGAAAAAATCAAACACATCGCTTGGAGTTCACGACCAGTCTCTATCGACTTTTTTTCACCACCCATTCTTATGGGCTGGGTAGTTCGCAATTCAGAATATAGTTATTTCGTATTAAAGTTTGAGAAATTTCTCAATGTAATTGATATGAATCTCCTTGCGAAGATTCTGGATTGCGGAAAATCATATCTTTATTTATTTGAGGATTTCTCCCAACTCAAATAAATGCACGAATCACAGCGTCTAGCCCGCAGGGTACACTCAACTCGACTTATAAGCGTCTAG
>JAULKM010000446.1:0-15472 GCA_032355605.1 Rubia tinctorum
GAAAAAGAATTCATATTAAGAATTCTTTTTAATTCATATTACAAGAATTCTTTTTTTTTCAGTTATTTTTTAACAAAAACCGACAGGGGTAAATTAGACTTTTCATCAAAATCCGGCGTCCAAATGCCTGAAAAGCTTATAATTGCACTTTATCTCATTATATAGGGTTATATTTGCACTTTCGAAAACATGAAGGTTATCTGCACTTTCGTCAATTATGTAGGGTTATATCTGCACTTTTCTCATAAAACAAATATGAAACAATAGCTTCCTACATGTTAGGGTCAGTGTTATAATATTTATTTTTTGAGGTTAAAACTAAAATATGTGTGGAAGTTCAGGGACCTGTATGCAAACAGTCAAAAAATGAAAAACTTCGTCTTTCCCTTTGAGATCGTCATGCTCCGGCTCTGATTCACCGAGGGGATACCGCTAGCTTGTGCATCGGATTCGACGCTGGTATTCTTCGTGGATTTTCCGCTGGATTTTGCTAGGGATTACGTGATTTCAGATTCTGGTGATACCATTTGGAGTTCAAAGCCGATGGATCCATGCCGTGGGAGATGGATTTGACGCAACCAGAGATGCTAATTCGACGTCGGAGATGCCAATTCGATTAATCGACGCGACAATTGGAGGAGCGTTATAGTGAAGAACTGCCAGCGACAATCAGAGGGTTTTTCTGGAGGTCGATTCTCCGTCGTGAAGTTCAGAGGTCGAACTCCGTCAGCGTCGCTTAGGAAGTCGTCGTTCCAAAAGAATCCCATCGTGTGAAGGAGGAAGCCATCGATTAAGTCGCTGTCGTGAATTGAGCAACCGGCGGGTAGGTTTAGTGGTGGTGTTTTACCGGCGTTTGGTGGTGTATTCCTGACAATAACGATGACCGGTGTTGTTTTTACCGGGTTCGCTCTCGGGTCATTTAGTAATGTTTGGGTTGAAATTAGGTTGGGCCTGGTCATTAGGATCTTGTTTTACATTAAGTCTGATTTTAAAAGTTCATACCTTAAAATATAATTCATCAAATTAATTAAACTGGTAAAATATTAAAATAAATATTAATTTTTTTAAAATTAATAAAAATACTAAATTAAACTAAATTAAAAATAATAAACATAATTTATTACACCAAAATACACGTCAAATGAAAATATTTAAACATCAAATAAAAATAACACGAAATTAAAATAGTTGAACATCAATTGATAATACTAAAAATACACGTCAAAATAAAATAGTTAGAACATCAAATAAAAACACTAAAATACACATCAAATTAGAATCATTAAAACATGAAACTAAAATAGTTAGAAATCAAACTAAATTAATAAAATACACATGAATTTTAAAATATCAAAGTGTGCAACATAATGTGACACTAATATTATAAAAAATCAATAATAAAAATTTAAAAAATTATTTCATTCTATTGAAACATTAAGAATACACTAAATAATAGTGAAAAAAATAGAAACATCAATATCAATTTTTAAAAGGACGCGTTGAAAAACTAACACATCAAAGTATAAATGAAAAAAAATTAAATTAAAGAAAATAAAATATCACTAACTAGTGTCAACATGTATAAAGTGACCAAAAATTAACATGGAAACACGAGATTTAAAATAAAACAACAAAATATAACTTTAAAACACATGATTTTTAGTGGAAACAGGTTTATGAAAAACCATCACAAGATTTGGTTGAAACATCAAGTACTGAAAATGAAACATCAAGTATTGAAAATGAAACATCAAATATGATAGTAAAAACCCGCGCATTGCGTGGAAATGAGGAAAAAAATTGATCCACAAATTTCTCAGACCCGGATCTTGACCCGCAACATTCTTATGACACGGAATCATTAATTTTCTAATTATTTATGCCTAGCACCCAAAAAGTGGTATTTGTACCCAAATCCCTCCTTCCTCTATCACACTTTCTTAAATTATATTTGGAACCTTATCTCTAATTAAAAATTATATCTTTGATCTTGTGTGAGATGGTTTCACACAATATTTTTTCATGGAGAAAATGATAAATAATTAGATGAATATCTTTATCTCAAAGAGAAATAAAATAAATTAAATAGAATATAGTCCAACAAATTTATAAAAAAAATACAATCGAGAGATATTAAAGGATAAATAATTAGATGATAATGAGTTATCTTTATCTCGAAGAGAAGTAAGTTAAATTTAAAATATATATAGCCCAACAAATTTATTTAAAAAAATCGAAAGAGATTGTAATGGTCTACAAAGAGTAATATTCACTGGATTAGTAATATTTGAAGTTACAAACGAGTAGGAGTTATAAAAAGTTGACGTGATAAAAAAAGTCTCATCTCCACTAATTTTTTTTTACCTTTTACTTCAGACTATTTAATTCAATTGTTTGATTTTTGGTAAATAAGAAAAGTAAAAAGTTCTTTTATATTTGAAACAAAAATGAAGTAAAAAAGTAATATTTAACTTGATTAAAAATTGAAGTAAAAAGTCTAAAAATCGAAGTAAAAAATATGACCGATGGGTGATCAACGTTGGTCAAACTGACACCGCTACCTACGATTGACTGGCATTAATAATATATTCTTGATTTCTTTAACTCAAAAATTTAATCTACCGATGTCAATCACCTATCTCACCCCCGATTTTGATTGAACGGATAGCGCGTGCAACATCAATAGTGATTTTGGTTGAACATGCAACAGATGCAACATCGGTAGAGGTTTCGATTGAACAGATAACGACTGTGACGTCAGTAGCTACCGATTTAAGCCAAATTCTCATTCCGATCCATTTCCAAAAATAACGAGAGTTTGGGACTTATATATATTTAAATAATATATATTAGACATAAAAATAGTATTTACTAATTTGCATTCACCCTTTGCATTCTATTACTAATATCGTTATTTTCTTTATTAATATAAATAACTTATTATTGATTTTCTATACATAATAAATAACTAAAATTTGATTCTAACTAATCAACGATCACTACTGCAGGCACCCCCCCTATGGCACTAGTCGCTAGGGCCTATGACACCGGTATTTTGGACCCCCAACCGACTGGTGTCTAAGTAGGGTGGTGTTGAAACGTAGTTCCTATGACACCGGTATAATATATCGGTGCTGATTTAAGATACATAACACCGGTGACAACTACCAGTGCTAAAAAAATGTAGCGGTACTCAATATGATATACGTCATTTATTCTTAATACCGGTGCCATCAACGATGTGGAGGTGCTAACTAATGAATATACATAATCGGATTTCAATACCGATGCCATTTCAATGTGGCGGTGCTTATCCCACACAATCAGCACCGGCAGAATGCAACCGCTGCTTGTAAATTAATATCAACACCAGTTTATCTTACTGATACTGTTTGTTTTTTAGAATCAGTTCAGAGGTTTAGTAGTATCATTTTCTTCCAGCACCGGTATGGAATAATTGTTTGTGCCTTTTGTAGTATATTGTAAAATTTACAGCACCGATATTGTTTGTGGAAAAATGGTGTTGGTTTGATTATCATTTACAATGCCCTATTTGAATTTATCCCTACCCATCCGGATCGAAATCCGGGAAAATATTACAGAAGAAACAATTGAAAGCCAGTCAATAAGATGCAATCTACTAACTTGATTTTTACTGAGAAAGAAGAAATGAATGAATTATGAAATGAAATTCTCTAAAAAAATATCCTTCACAAAGCAAATAATAGGAAAAACTGTAAACATCTTTGACATTAATTTTCTACACTTCCTTATACTTGTCAAAGTCCATGGATATCTTGCAAACTTTGGAATACCCGTTCACCCAAATTTGACACCATCCATCGTCTATAGATGCTATCTCCTTGGCATTATATGCACCTTGCTTTGAGGGAAACATCCGTTGCATTCAAAACAACACGATGACTAATTACACGAAAGTATTTACTAAGTAATAATTAGAAATGTGTAATTTTTAATATGTCGACCAAGCTCGAGGATATCTGTAGAGGTAATTTTTAGCACAAGCTCTTCCATGTAGAGGAGGACGTAGTATCCACATTCCCAACCAGTCAATTGAGTTCGGTACAACAAATGAAAAAATTGAGTTAAACGTAATTATATTAAATAATGGTGGAAATGAATGGACTGTTGGAGTGAATGACTTACATCGATGTTTGTGATTTTTCATGTGTAATCTAGAGGCGGCTATATTTTCATCTTTTGCCTCTGATACTCGCATGCAATCCTGGTAATCATCAACTTGTAATTGTTAGGAAAATCACATTTTGAGAAGTTAAAATAAGTATGAAGAGATGAATGAATGTACCTGGTAATGATTTTGTTTTCACTTATGTTTTTTGGTTTGATTAATCTAGTCAGCGAGTCCAGTATTAAAACTTCCTCCATACTAGGACGAATGAGTATTAAGAACCAATGATTGCTGCGTTGAAAAGAAAGTAGCACATGAATGAATTAGTTAGGGGAGTATAATTTTGTGTAATTGACTCAAATTATTAAGTGCCACTTACATTTTAATGTATGGAACCGCATAAATCAAGGCATCATTATTGAGCATGGTTTCCAAAATGGCTTTAGCATGACTCTCGACTTCCGCATCCTTAATTTCCAAGGCATAACCTCCCGTACAACACAGGACAAACTGGATGCGGCCATTGTTGGTTGTAAAGACTTGGTCCTAGAGGTGCCTTGAAGAATAACATTAGTTAATGTCATGTAAAAAATTGTGGATAAATAAAATGAATTAATGTGAAAAAGCAAACCATCTAAACATCGATCATCGAGTTTGATAGCCAAGCCATGCCTCTGAAGTTGCCAAGCTTGTTCTCGAACTCCACCAAGCAATCGATAAACAATGCAACACTATGTTTTTTGCTGAAAGTCGATAGTCAGGAAACAAAAACCAACTTCCCAGACTCATACATTTCCTTCACAAGCTCGTTGCAGTATTTGATGTAACTCGTCATATTGGGATATACTGTGAAATGGTGCTTGTTGACAATATGAAAATATGTAATGGCAACGAAATTAGAAAATTCAATAAATAATGAAATATGGTAGAAATTACGGATGTTATCGAGAAGTACCAATTTCATAGGCCTATCATTCCTAAATCCTCCCCTCGAGGGACGCTGGGAGCTGGTCGATCATGAATGCTTAGGGGTTTCTAGCTACAAAGTAAAGTAATTTAATTTGAACGATTACTAATAAAATATTGGTCATGTAAAAATCGTAGTTTTTGGTTAATTTTATTACCTCATCATCAGTGCAATTGATGAAATACAAATCATCAGGCTAGGGTTTGTTTCCTTCAATGTCCTCGACATGCGTATCGTCTCAGAATGAGACCAATGCCATCAGCCAGTCCACCACACTCCCCAGATCGTCTCCCACGTCATTGAAATTGTGGTTGGCAGACGATAGCCCAGCCCTTGGATGATATATTGGCTTGCACACACAGACGCGAGCTAATGAACCTTCTGACTTCTCAGCACGTCTAGATTTTTGTAGCCATGCTTAAGAAACCCTTTGCCTCTCTCCCTGAAGTCCCTTGACGTACAAGGTCACCAACTCATCATCCTGTTACGAATGGTGATAATGATTTAGTCTAAAATAGTGAATGATTCGATAAATTGAAGGAAAATCCAAACAGTGTCAACAATTGAGCTGTAATGCATATTTACATATACATCCCCTTCTCCGTCGCTAGGGGGATCTGGGCCCGAGCCGCTGAGACCAGTGGAAATACCTCCGAAAACAACATTCTCAAGAAAAATATTTGGGTCTGCTAGGCCTTCAGGTATATTTAATCCCCCAACTAAGGTTTTTCCATTGATTAATTGCTTGAGGTAGGAGACCACCGCCTTTACGACTGGCTGCTGAGCGGAAGGTTTATTGTCTTCCCTCTTCTGGAACGACGGGCTACTAGTGCACTTGCTTCTTGCTATGCTCGTGATAGCAATCGATGCTGGCAGCCGGGGTTTTGGTACCCCTGTACTGACAAGGGTGATCCTTCTTCCCGGTGGCTATAATCAAGATGTCCTCTCCCAGACCCAACTTTAGGGTTCCCTTCTCTTTTTCTTCATTCATCCTCAACTGCATGGGAAATTATTATGTTAATAGTGATGAACATTAATCTATTTAAATATGAACATTTAAATAATTTGAATAGTTACAATAGTGTCCGCTATAACCTTGACTTCATCAGTTGCATATTCCTTCTCCTTGTTCTTGTTTAACTCCAAGTAGACTAGGGATCTGTCAGGCTTGAAATTCTTTGTACTTATCTCTGCCTCAATCTCTTCTTCCGTGTATCCTAGGTCCCTAAGCCTCTTCCTATCCTTCTTTTTCAATTCCTTTATCAACTTCTCCTTTGTAGCCTGGTTCCCCTTCAGTCCGGTGTGGTGTGAGTACTTATTTTCCTTTGAATTGTCACTATTAGTCTTCATTTTTCTCTAAAAAATTGCCAAAAAAGGTTAGATATTAACACAATAAATTTGTTGCACCATGTTTAAATATTAGTTATTATTTATTTTAAGAAGTTAACTTACTATCACGTCCTCCATTTTTCTGTGGTCCTCGAACTTCTTCCACTCTTCCTCGTCCATCCACCGATACTTTTCCCACGGCTTGTATTTTGGAACTTTACCGACGAGAAGATGCCAGATGTACTTGTTTGCCACCTTGGATTTCCAATTGCGATGTGCGTCGCCTGCCTTGCTGGTCCAAGTCTTCTTCAATGAGATCCATTGTGCTTTAGTCAATTTAGTTTCAAATTTGAAACTTGATTGCGATAGTAGTGAAAAAATTAGGCAGGTTAGGGACATAGATATATTGTTTAATAGTAATTAACTATTAGTCATTAATAAAATAAGTATTATGAAATATTTTTTACCTTAATGTCTCTCCATGCTTCTTCCTTCACATCATTCGAGACATCCGACTAGTGTATCCATGTACCAAATCAGACCCGCCTCCAAAATGCGTAATAGCATTACGCACTCTATGCGCTCTAGTTTTTTACGCAAACTAGGTGAGCTTCTACTTCCTCTAAGGTGACGGGGACATGATCCCTTTCCTTTGCTAACATGATCGACTGGCAAGTAGCCGTTCCCCCTTCATTACACCAACTACCGATCTCAAATTTTTTGAACTGCTTCCTATTCGGCCTGCCTGTTTTGGAGATATCATCGTTACCCAGATCGCGTACGGGCTTGTCCTCACTATAACCCTCATCCTTTTGGGGAGCTTTCACCTCGGGAACATCACTAGCACCCGTATGATCTTCCTCATATTCAATCATGAGGGGTACCACCGGCGGAACCTTCTCCTTTTGGGCTTCGTATGCAACTTCCTTATTCTCTACCTTCTTTTGTTTTGGTGAAGGGCCAACCCTCTTCCTCATTCCTGTCACCTTTTTGGATATGGGAGACATCTACACATGGAAATGCAGACACTATTCAACATCACACATAGTACATCACATAGTCCAACATCGCAACCAATACTCCAATACTCCAACATCACAACATCACAACAATTCAATATCATAACATCACAACTCCAACACACTCCAACACTCCAATATCACTACATCACAACAAAATCCAACATCACACGATGAACATCACACACCAACATCACATAATGAACTCCACACATTCAAAAACCCTTCAATATCACACAATGACCATCATCCTCCAACATCACACTATGAACATGACACTCTAACATCACATGGAAAAACCGGACACACAAACATCACAACTTCAACAACCTTAAGCAACTTAACTACTAGGGTTTGTACATTCACACATTTCATCAAACACCTAGAGATTCTTACAAATTTAACTACTAGGGATTGTACAAGACTTATAATGAACGATTGTATAAGTACCGCTAAACTTTTCGGCCAAAATCCGACTGTGTTGTGGAAAAATCCGGTGAGTTCTCCGCAGTCTAATGGAAAAATCCGTATTGAAAATACGAAATCAAGGGTTTATCCACCTTCTTATAAAAAGTGGGAGTGAGGAGGTGGGCCAATGGATGTTGAATGAGGATTGAATAGTGGAGAACACGAAGATTTAATTGTGTAGAACGTGGAGAAACCGTTCTGAAGAGTGGGGAAGAAGAAGAAGGTGTGACCGTTATGGGATTAAGATGATCGATCGCATTTTATATAAGCAGGTTCAACACTGGTATGTTACCAGACATACAGGTGCTAAAGAGTATTTACCAGTGTCGATGTTATGCGAAGCAGTTGCATGAAGCTTCTTTTTTAATTTATTTTAATATCCTGAGAGCAAAGTAAGAAAAATTTGTCTAAGTATAAAGTATCAGTGTTAAAACCGGTGCTGTTTTGAAAAAAAAACCCGGTGCTGGTTCTATATTAGGCAGCTGCTTGAGGCTGCCTTGGTTTTTTTTGCAACCCGGGAGTAAACTCATAAAAAAATTTTTGAGCCCCATTTTCCAGGCACCGGTATTTTGAAAACCGGTGCTAACATTTTACAAAGGCACCTGCAAGCTGCTTCGTACCGGTGCTATTATTTTTCCTCCATTTTTTGGGCACCAAAGACACTGTTGCACACATGGAACCAATCCCAGTACTAGTCCCCTTCACACCCTTCATTTGCACAAGTGCTAGTTCATATGTATGTCACTGGTTAGATAATTCCGATGCTGAAGCTCATGAACAGAACCCGTTTTCTACAATTTGGTCATAATACAGGTGACTTACCTATTTTCAGCACTGGTATAGGTTCCCCCAAGGCAAAGTATCGGTGACTAAGTACCTGTTTTCCGGTAGTGGATCTGCCTTACTTGACTTTCCATAGATAAACACTAATAACTAATGTTTGACTCTAACTAACCAAAGATTAACCCTTAGTTGACTTTCCATATATAAACAGTTATGTAAATGTTTGACTTTAACTAACTAACGATCAACCCTTACTTGACTATCTATGTAAAAACACTAATGAAAATATTTTACTTTAAATAATAAATAATCAACCCTTACATGACTTTCTATATGTAATACTAATCATAAGGTTTAAATTTAACTAATTAACGACCAATCTTTACTTGAATTTACATATATAAACACTAATAAAAATTTGACTTTACCAGATCAACGATCAACCCTTACTTGACTTTCAAGATATTATTGATGCAGTCACAAAGCTGGAAGATCCATAAGCACAAATATGTAAAAGTAAGTAAGGGTTGGCAAGCACAAACCCTAAGGTTTGAGGTTTGGAATCCACCAGAAGAGAATGATCTCGAAATATTATAGAATGAAAGATAAATTACTCTAGCGGTACAAAAGGTCATTAAATACTATAATGAATCCCCAGATAATATAAAAAATAGAATCGAAAAAATGAAAGATATTAAAATGTCGTTTTGAGACCCAAAATGACTTCAAACGGCAGGAAGGTATCATGTAAAAAAATTAAGAAATAAAATTAAATAAATCCCCGACAATGGCGCCAAATTTGACATGTCCATTTTCACACTTATTATGGCCTTAATAAAAAAATCTATAATTCCTTAAACACCTAAAATAGTAACATAGGAGGAAACTATGAATTGAAATGGTTAAATATATTCTATCTCAAAGTAAGTAAGCACATTTCACCAATCATGTAACCAAAAGGGGTTTTTAAAAACACTAGTGCAGAACAGAAGAATTAACAGTAGTGAAAAGGGATTTAGACGGTGGTTCCAAAAAGCCATTCCTGGCACCGTCGTGCAACGTTTGTGGTTGTTAGACGATAGATCCACAACCGCCCTTCCATGACGCTTCCTAGCGCCGTGGAAGCTTATCTTTAAACCACCGTCTATTTTTCCGACATCAGAAAAATAATTTTGAAACCACTTTCAATTTCGGAACCGGCCTCAAAAATTTATAAAAAAATTATGGGCTTTCTAGTTTTGTTGAAATCAGAAAACCCAAATTTACCATATCGTCCCATTGTTCATAAGAACACATATCGATATTCAACTTTATCTCTTATACTCATATCAAACCCACCTTCAATAAAAAATAATAACTATAAAAATTCAAACAATTATGAATCCACCTTGAAGAATAACATAAATCAAAATTGATAGGGTGGTTTATCATTAAATAAATAAAACGGAGAAGAAACCATACCATTATAATATGAAGTTTACCACCACACCTTCTTCATATTTTAAGTCCCACCGCAGACTGGCATTTAAAACTAAAAGAAGGAAGTGTTAGATTTGGGGAAGGTGGAGGAGAAGAAGGAAGAAAGATAGAGAAGGAAGAATAAAAGGAAAGATAGAAGAATGAAAGGAAAAAATGATTGCACTCCATTGTAATGGTGGAATGTTTTTAAGGTTTCTTACTTTAGTGCGCTCCAGAAACCAATTCTGAAGCCGAAATCTCTTCCGGAAATACCTCAAGCGTGCCTTAAAATAGTAGAATATTTTAGTGCATTTTTTGGATTTTTAGACGGTGTTCAACTGCCATTGTCTTTTTTTGTTCAGTTCAGAGGCATTTCTGAAATAGTTACTGACGTAGGAAGTGAAATTCTGAAGGCACTTCCTCCTTCGGAATTACCTTTAGAAATGCCTTAAAATAGTGGGTTTAAAGGAATATTTTTATAAGATTTCTTAGACGGAAGTTCACCGTCGTTGTCCGCTTTAGTGCACTTCATACACATGTTCTGACTTTGGAAGTGACCTCGGAAGTACACAAAAGTAAATAGTAGATTCATCGTACAACACTTTTCGATAGAAGTTTAAGTCTAACCGTCATTTATCATACTACGTTAGACGATGGTTATGATCTGAATGCCGTTATTTGGGTTTAGCCGTCTATCGCCAACCCAACTATCAAAATACATGTTTGGACCTACATTAGAAGGAGGTTCTAGTGACTCTTTACGGAACCGTCATCTAATGGTGCTATTTAGGGATGGCAAATGGACGGTTGAGTCAAATATGAGTTTTGGGTAATATGGGTTATTAAAAAATATGGGTATGATCCATTTCGACCAATTTTATGATAGGTAAAAAATGGGTTGAGTTGAAACCCGCCAACCCGCATGTAAAAATATATTCAATACATGGGTAAAAAATGAGTAAACCCGTGGGTTTCAACCCCTATATGAACCCATATGGGTTTATATACTAACCCATATGGGTAAACCCACATGTTTCAACCCATACAGTAACCCATATGGGTAAACCCATGGGGTAAACCCACATGAGTATACTAGCGGTGAACCCGTAAACCCAATCTGCCCAAATTTTCAAATACTCATTTAACCCATTACCCATTTAACTCATTACCCCCATACCTACTAAGGTTTACAAATAGTTAACCCACTTGACTCGTGGGTTACGGGTATAGTTTGCCACCCTAGCGCTATTAATGGTCATTCTTCCACTAGTGAAATTTTATTTATTAAAAAATATTTAAAACAAGAAATTAAAAAGGGGATTTAATCAAGATTATAAATGCAAGCCAGCTAACATTATCCACACTCTAGAATCAAACATTGGTCACAGATATTTCAAGTTCATTCAAGAACATTTTTTGCTCTCATTCACATAAATGATAATAACCAGACAACTAGACCATGATAAATACATTTATAACCCTAACTTTAGACTGAAATTGCCAATATAACCCTTCAATATCAGAAAGTGCCAATTAACCCTAACTAATTATGTATGTGCCAATCTAACCCTAACTTTCAAAACATTTGTGCCGATATAACCAAACGCCTTGATTCCTGCATTGACCTATTAAATTTCGGAAATGACAAGAAGTGAAATGATGGAAATACCCTTGACTAAAAACTAAAAAATTAATACCTAAAATACCATTGATCTTCTTCTTTATGGGAGCGACTGCTTCACCGTCGAAAACTTCCGCCGCTGCCGAAAATCTCCGCCACCGCAAGAAATTTCACCACCTTTCTCCCACCTCTAACGCTACCACCGCTCCCGATATCCTTCGCCTAGCTCCATCTCTCCCTAGCCACCGGGTATTAACCTGAGTGACGAGAATCTTATACTATTAATCATTTTAGCGTTTCAAGAACCCGACATTGAGGATTTCAAACATCTTCACCAAAACAAGAAAATCATCTTCTTCGTTAAAACAAAAAAAAAACTCTCTGCAAATTCCAGTGAAGAGCTCAAATTCAATATCCATGTGTACAAAAGTATAAGCATGTCTCTGTTATTGCTACCTTATTTCTTCAAAAATCTCAAAAGGCCTTTTCCGGCTAATTTCTCTCCTTCTCGTAATCTACCTCTCCATCACCTTCCTCCCTGCCGCCGCTATTACCGGAGTCCTCTTTCTGACGTCACTAGAAAGCTTCTTATTTTCCACCCCCATCAGAAGAAGCTTATCAACTGGAGCTACATCGCTGCCAAATTTGCATTGTTAATTGCTTTATTGATCATTTCCTCCTTTCTGGCTGAAAGACCCAACTGCATAACCTACTACCTTGTAAACCCCAACTTGATGGAAAATAAGCTCCGCCCTGTATCTTCTGCCGTGCTTCCATTTTTTCCGAAAAAACTTGCCAAAATCCATTGTCTTGAAACAATCATTGAGGGAATAAAGGAACCCAACAATCATTGCATCGAAGGATTTAGTGGCGTGAAGGATTTCAGTTCTAGTAGCGTCGAAGAATGAAGTGCTCCATCGGGGGAAGAAAGCCATTGTGCTTCACTGTGGGGATCGACGTCGGCGAAGAAAGAAATTGGGTTGGGGGGGGGGGGAAGAGAAACCCAGTCAGAGCCAGAAGAGAGAAATGGAAAGGAAGAGAAGGGTTTTCATTTATTTTTTATTTTTTTAAGTCAAGGAAAGATTTGTCTTATCACCAAAATCCGACCAAATAAAAATTGACTAAAATGTCAGCCAAGTCAAGGGTTAGATTGACACTTTTTGAGATTTTATGGTTATATATGCACTTTTAGTCAAAATGTATGTTTATTTTATCACTTTACTCTACTTATTATTAGGTTACATTAGTAACCAGATGAAACTCAATTAGCAATAGCAATAAACCCAGGTATATGTACAATACATGTAATAATAACCATCGTCAAACGTTAGCATTAACATACAATTAATTCTTTTTCATAATAAACATAAGCCATATATAACCATACAACCATGAAATCAAATATCGCTACTTTTACAGATTTAGTGTTTAAAGCAAATGAATCATAGCAGTGTGAAAATTTTCAATTAAACTAAATAATCTGACTAGATATATCAACACAATCCAATTATTGAACAACAAGAGGATCAATACGAGTAATAGGAATACATAACAAGAATTTAGAATTTCATAACCAAATCAACTACGGATTCAATCGTTTGATGAAAATAAACGTTTTAGTTTCATCCTTTTAAGAAAAGTTCAAAATAAAATATGTAATGTAAGCAAGAATTCTTGAAATTGATGATGTAACTAATATTTAATTCTATAACTATTCTAAAGTAAAATACTTTAAAATACTGATTAAAAAAGAATCTATGAAAAATATCCTAATTAAAACGTAATTATAACAAAAACATCCAAGGAAAATAAAGCCAGTCCGGGTTTAGGATTTCGGCCAAACATGCTTGAGGCAAAGCTGTCACGCCCATGGAAATCTAGTAGCATGAAAACTTGCTTTTCATCATCGCTGCTACAACGGCTTGATCCTGATTTCTGGCAACCTCCGTGGTTGCTGGTTCATTTCTTCTTCGTCGAGTCTTTATTTTGGGGTAGACGGTAGGTCTTTTGGTCTTTATCTTCACATCAATAAATCTTCAATCTTTTGTAAAATTTTTTATTTCTTCACTTTTTCACATCACTTCCCAAATTAATGAATTACGAAAAATATTTTTCACTGAGTAATAAATTAAAATAGGCTAAGTAATATTTTTCCCAAATTAAAGAATTATGAAAAATATTTTCCCAAAGTAATAAATTAAAATAAATTACTAGTTATAAAAATTACATGATCGAGTCTGCATCTGAATCTTTATAAAAATGGATCTGGGTCATGATTTAAAATATTAAGACTAGGTTCCGTCCTACCCTTTTACTAAACAATTCCAAAAAGAAAATACTTTATCAAACAAATCACTAGGACATTCTGCTTTTTTATGACATTGGAATAACTTGATTTCGATGGTTTTTTTATTTAAAATTATTTGTTAAATTTGTGTGCTAGTTCTTGATGAGGGTTGAAACCTGAACTCCCCCTCAGGCTAAACGCTCAACCAATACTCCATTTTTGGGCCTAAGGACATATCACACTTTTTGGTTAGTTCAAACTCAGTCATCATACAGAAGATCTACTAGTTTGAAAATATTCGTACGATATTTCCTTCATCAAATTGTGGTAGATCAAATATATGGAAACTCTATTCATCCTAGTATTATTGGGTTGTCTCCCTCTGATCAACCCTTATAAATAAAGAGGCATTCCACCTCTTAAAAATAATATCTCTAATAAAATAAAGAAGTATTCTTTCGCTCTATTCATTTAATTATCAACACTCAAATTAAACACTTTTTATCTGATTGTACCATCGAACTTTCATCCCGTGGCACCCTGGGGAGTTTGTTTTGCAGGAGTGGTAATACGAAGTAAGGTTCGACTATCACGATCACGGTTGGACACACATTAATTGGCACTTATGGTGGGACCCAATAGATACAACCGAGCACATTGTTAGTTGGTGCCATGATAAAGACCAATAAGGTGGAAAAAATTCATTAGTCCCATCTAGTCAGATCAATGGATGAGATCCTCTGTAGGTGGCTATCAGCCTGTCACCAAGGGTTAACCCTCAAACAACGAAAGATCCATCACCTTTGACTGACCAGTAAGTGACGATCACTCCGCCAAATAATAGTAATCCAGTATAATGCCTCTGGTTAACCATAACCTGGCTGAAACCGCACCCATGCTATTAATTAAAGAATCTAGATATCCCAAGATCAGACACACAACATCGATGAATACTGACCAACTGTCAATTAGATATGAGTTCATTCAAAAGAACGGGACAAACTTCACCAAATTCATAGAAGAACACAACTATATCACTACTGCGGGTCCAGGGGAAGGAGCAATCCAGCCCCAACCAAACCCTAATGTGGGCTACGTATCCTATACATCGATGACTCAGTTGTAGTTTGCCAATAGGGAAGCATCGGGATACACGTAGAGGAAAATACCTACCCTAGCTAGTGCAGAGGCCCATGTAGGCACTGTCTTGGACATCAATGTACACACAAAAACTTGTGATGTAGAAATCCTCGTAGATGCAAGAACCGACCGTACGATAGATGTAAATGGTCCTAATGGCTCCCATGCAAGGCAAAGGCAATATGAACGAGTTCTTGCTTGGTTGGGGGAGTGTAGTAAAATATTGGATGGGGGATAGGGCAACCTTAGG
>JAULKM010000457.1:0-15471 GCA_032355605.1 Rubia tinctorum
CTAGCAATCTTCCAACAAAAAGATAACAAAAGAGATGTTAAATGCTTAGGAAAATACATGCATTTGACGTCTCATCAATACAGGAAGCCCTCCATTTTGAGCAATTTTTTAAAAATAAAACCATTTCAATAAATAAATAAATATATAATAATTTCATAATGATCCTTACTTAAAGTTTAGATTGCATAGAACACTTTTCGACTCTCTCTACTCTCTGACTCTCCCCTTTCTCTAACAGTTTTACAAACCCTAGGACAAATTTGGAGGGGACGGCCGGAAACAACCTACTTTGGCGGTCCCCTCCACCCTAATCCCACCCCCTCATCACCCCTACCCAAGTAGCTTGGTTATCCTGGAGTTTCCTATTTCAACGGAAGAAATAGACGAGAACCCGATCCCCCTTTTGGCTTCTCTGTGGTCAGACTGGCGACGGCGGCCAGTGGCGGTACTGTGGCATTTCTTTGGTCGGACTGACGACGACAACCAGTGGCGGCGCTGTGGTGTTTATTGTGGCTGCCCTGAGGCGATGGTATCCCTGAGGTGACGATGTGAGGAGCGAAGGCGTGTGGATTTCACTGGAGTTTTTCAACGTACCGGAGTTTTCAGCGCCCACCGTCAGATCCGTCATTCCATCGGCGTCTCTGTGGCGGCATAGACAAGTGATCTTCTGCGGTGTTTGACAACTCCGGCGGCAACAATTATTTGGCATCCCACAACCAGAGACATGCGACAAACGACGGTTGTGAGAGGCAGTAGGAGGGATGAGCATCCATTTTTTTGACTTTGTGAGTCAACTCGGCAGATCTACGTTTTACTTCCCGAGTCAACTCGGATATGATTCTGCCAACTTAGATCTTATCGGGTCAGCTTGGGTAAACTCGGAGACAAGGTCGAGTTAACTCAGAAACAAGTCAAAATGGTTTTGACTCGGTCCGAACGGTTCATATCGGGTCAGTCAACAGTCGATTCATACTAAGATTGTAGTAAGGTTGTGAGGGGTAATTCTCCAATTTTTACTTTTTATCTACTTTTTTATTCCATTTTTCAGGGTGGGAGACTTTTTAATTTTTTTTTCAGTTTTAAATTATTATTATTTTCATAATTATTGGGGTAGTGGATCAAACTAGGTTTTTTTTGCTGGAATATTTATTCACGACTGTTCTCTGCCAACCTTAGGTTTTTCTAACGGCTCGTTTTACTTTGTTATATCTAGTTAGCTTTTGAACTGGTCTAGTCTATATGTTGGTAAGGAGAAATCCAATTCATGGTAGTTATAACAACTTACCGTTGGCGATGCTAATTGTAGTATACATACCAGTTTTGTAGACCGAGCAATTTGAATAATCCTTGATTGCTCAGTTTGTGTCGTGTTGGAGACTTTCGTACTTTCTCCTGAGTTCACTTGCATTTACTAAAGATTTTTGGAAACCAAAATGACCAGAGTCATTCCTACTTTTTTTTTAAAGGACTTTAATTTAAAAGAGATGAACCAGATCATTCATTTATGGAGTTGTTCATTTTTGTTTTGGTTACTTTAGATTTAGTAGTACAATGTTTTAAAAATTTAGGAGAAAGTGACTGATATTTGAAAACTTTGATGAACAACTAATGGTTCGAGCTGAACCACTAGGATGTGTACGCAGTATTTGACCATTTATTTTAGAATGTACCCCTTTCTATTACTCTATGTTTTATACATGAATGCTACAAATTGTAACTTGATTTTTAGTGCCTTTATTGTTGCCCCTTTAGGGCAACCGATGTAAGCCTTTGGGCAACAAATCTAAGCCTTCGGGCAACAAATGTAAGCCTACAGGCAACTTCATGTAAGCTTTCGGGCAATGTAAGTCAATTTTTGGCAACATATGAGGTTAATGAAAAGGGAAGGACACCCTCCAAATTCTGTGTGTGACAGTTTGATTGGGGAAAAAAGGATTGCATAGAACAAGACTAGTATATGTTAATTTATAATGTATGATATAAAAATTTAACAAATAATGTATTTAATTTTAAAAGTACAATATTGTTTTATAAGTTAAGGAAATAATGCATACTTTGTTTGATATTACCATTACTAAAACTGATTTTGTTATTGATTTAAAAGAATCTTTATGAAATTTGGCTTAGAATGTTTTATAATTAGTACTAATTTAGAAGTCCTAATTAAAGAACAGTGGGATAGATGATCTTTGACCTAAAGAACACATTGCATCAACTTTTTAACTCATATTTCAAAATCACCTTTTACGAATTCCAAAACTCAAATGGAAATTAACCTATCATACTCACCCCTGGTGTAGCTTCGTTCTAGCTTTGAGTTTATATGATGTGAAAATCTCTCAGAAAACCATCTTACCATGAACTATGGTGAAGTGAGAGACCAAAATACAATTATTAAAAAATTAGTTTAGGTAGAAAAACGGATTATTTGAGGAGTCCGTCTCTTGAAAGACGGTCTTTCCATAAGTCATGGAAAAACCAAACTTTAAAGTGTAAATTAAGATAAATTTTTCGGGTTGTATGAACCGGGTTATAAAATTTATAACTAATACACGTTGCATAATAAAACTTTAATATTGCAACAAATACCTTTTATCTTTTATTATTATAATTAAACCCGGTCATTCCATAAACCTATGGAAAGACCGTCTTTCCCTAAACCTATGGAAAGACCGTCTTTCCCAACATTTTGCCATCAAGTTAAGGGTTAGAGCATCCACAATGGTGGTGGACTTAAGGAGCACTTCTTAAATATCATATTATGAATTTTGATAAAAATTAGATAAGAACCTATGGATGTCTTTAAATAAGCATTTCTTAGACACTTTTTTCATTTTAAATTATAATTGATTAAATATACAAAAGTAAGTGGCAATTATTAATTGGTTGACAATGCACAAATAAAGAGATACCAACTCGTTAAGTAAGAAACAAATCCTTATTAAGAAGCAATTCCTTATTGAGGATTGGTTTTTAAAACTCCACAATGGTCATCTTTAAATAAGGAATGCTCCTTATTAAGAAAAGTGGGTTAACGAGTTACCATTTTGGATGCTCGGCTCTGTTTTTATCATTTGATTACAAAATTGTATTAACTGAATTTAACTAAACTAAAAATAAATATGTTAAAAAATATAAAATAAATAGAATAAATTAAACTAAAATTAGCAAATACAAATTTACTGAACCGGACTGAAATACAGATAAGTTAAAAAGAACAAAGCCTAATAGTAAATTTAGAAAATTCTCTAAAAATTTCTTTAAAATGAAAGCTTAAAATTTATTTTCTTCAACAAGTTCCTTATTTCGCATACCTTGCCAGTTATTATAGAACAACATCACAAAAATTAGTACAAATTATAACAAAATCTAAGATATCACACATAATCAAAACAAGAACACCGAACATCAATTGCCTACTTAAGCAGGAAAACACCACAAGTATCGAACACTGAAATAAAAGCATCACACCATCACAAATAACAATACTTAAAACGTAGAGCAAAGTGCTAAAATAACCCTATCTTTAGGTTGAAAGTGTCAATCTAACCCTGCAAAGTCAGAAAGTGCCAAAATAATCCTAACTTTATATGTGTGTGTGTCAATCTAACCCTGGATGTCGTTGACTTCGATTGTCAACGTAAATTTTGGCCAGAATTTACTAGAATGGCCATTTTACCCCTGAATAAAAATTTAAAAAAGACAAAGTTACCCTCTATTTCTTCTTCTTCCTTGTTTCTTCTCAAACCTACCGCCGAAGTCTTTGTTCTCAACAGATTGAGAAGAAATGAATTTCATGTTTATCGAAGTCTTTCTTCTTATGCTGACCAGTCTCTCCTAGCAGTGGTTTCCGGCGGCGCCAACTTCTATCACCAATGTCGCCAAGCTCCGGCCACTTGTGTTGACTTCGATTTAAAGCTCCGACCATCGATTTAAAGAATGTAGGTTGGGCGGCGGCAGTAGGAGATGGGTGGCGTGAAGGTTTACTGGACGCCTTCGGTGGAGTTGGGCTGGGCTGCTTGTTTGCTTGACGACAGAGAGGGGGTTTACCGGTAACGGGGAGATATGGTGGTGGTGGGGTGGTGGTGGCTTGTAGTGGTGGGATGGAGGTTGGAGTACATGTGGATTTTGAAGAAGAAGAAGAAGAAGAAAGGGGAAAATGAGAATTCAGCTTATAAGCCAAATGGTAGTTCCATCATTTCACATCTAGTCAAACCTTAATTGATGATTCAATGTCGGAATAGTGGCAGAAGGTTAAAACTGCACAATTCAATTTAAAGTTAGGGTTATTTTGGCACTTTCAAGTTTCGTACGGTTATATTCGCACTTTCAACCTAAACTTAGGGTTAAAAGTGTAAAAATCTCTGAAACCTAAACATCAAACAGAAAAGAAAAAAAACCTGAAACATCAACAACAGTATCTAAACACTTAATAGCTGAAAAATAATAAAACTTACAAATGCTCCTTCCTTTTTTATTGCAGCAGCAGAAAAATATTCTTAGACATCTAACAAATAGAAACAACAACACAAAAATTAGCACAAATCCATAAGAACAATTCACCAAACACAAAAAATATAGAAATTTCCAAGTATTAACACAGTGAACAACGTAAACAATAAACATCAAATTACTATATAAAACACAACTCAACTACATGATAAACAAAAATCACAAAATAAACACAATAATACTCAGCATAACCTACCCCTAGAAAATCACATGAACCAAACAAAAAAAGTCAAAAAACAACAAAATATGAATAAACAATCAGAGCAAAGACATTATCTTCGAAGATAAACACAAAATGAATGTCGTATTGTGTAAGATCAACGGAAACCAAAGCTAAAAATGAAAATTTCAACGGGAAATGGTGTCAAAATTTCAAGTGCTCTCCGTGAACAACTGTGCGAAAGAAATGAGGAAGAAAATGGAGAGGATATGCGGTTAATTGGAAGGAAAGAAGCATGTGTGCGATTGAGATTTAAAGCTCAAAGAAAATGAGGGAGAAAAGTTGAGAGAGGAAGATGAAAATTTTATTATTTATACTTGTATTTAAATGTAAATTAACTAAATTACACATCTAACCCCCTGAAGTTTTAAAATTTCAATTTGAAATCCTGTATTGAATTTTTTGCAACTTAATCCATGATTTTTCTGTTAGACTGCTCGCTCAAGAATTATAATAAAAAAGTATGGCAAAAAATTACGAAAAAGCCACATATGGTGAGACTTCCCCTGAATAAGAGTTATTAATTACTAGATAAAGAGAGAAAATTTCATTCTCCACTAGCGACACTAACCTCGGTGAGGTTGTCCAGTATCCTGTGAGTCCCTGACACTAGTGTGAGAGTCTGTGTTCACAAAGTTGAAACTCAGTTTGGTCTGTTCTGGTCCATTCCATGATCTCCTGGACTCTTAATATAAACTCAATTGGAATCTGGGTATCCTTAAAGACCTTAACTAATAATGTACTATACTATTGGTTAACTAACGTGTCAACTGACAAGTCACAAGAGAAGATAATCGAATTGGTGCATTTTGCTTTTCCCGACCTCATCACTCTCATAATCTCATTCCTCCCTCTCTCTCTCTCTTTTTCAAACGAATTGGAATACTCCCTTGTCCAGATCAAACTGGACACTTACTAGTTAACACTATTTTTTATTCCCTTCGTACCATAAAAAATGACACAATTACTTTTGAATCGGTATTTTATACAAGATGAGGTGGAAGTGTTGATGGGAAATAAAGGAAATGTATTTTGGTATTGGAAGAGTTGACTAGTAGATTTAATCAAACTTTTGAGAGATAATATAGTAAATGTATAACTTCATTTTTTGCCACTTTCATAAGAATTGAATTGTGTCAGTTTCTGTGGGATGGACGAAAATAGAAATTGTGCAAATAGAGGGATAGAGGGGTATTAAATCTTGGCTGCATATTTGAGTAGACATATAAGAAATAATATTATCGTATGTGATATTGTTGGATTTGTCATAGCAAGTAATTTCTCAAAAGTATTTTTTTACCGTTATTATATGTAGTTAAACATATTAACGGTTAAACAAGTTTCTTTATGAGCATATAAAAGATTATGTACAATATAACCTGGAACGAATAGAATATATATTTTTAGTAATATTTGATCACCTACGAGTATAATTTATTTTAAATTATTAATTCAACTGAATTCATTTTATACAAATCTAACTATTAAAAGTAATGGTGTAACTCTTAAACATACAAATGACTTCATTTTTCTCACCTCTACTGGTACTTTCTTTTTGCAGTAATTTTCTATCAAAGTTTAACTGTGTATTTGAATAAATATATGAACAACAATCTTATCGTATATGATATTGTTGAATTTGTCATAACAAATAGTTTTTAAATATCAACTTTTTCTTTTCCGTTATAATACGTAGATAAATATATTAACAGTCCAACATGTTTCTTGAACATGATAATAATGATTGTTCCGCAAATAGAAATGGGACGGAGGGAGGAAATATTTCAACTCTTAAATTAAATAAAACAATTCCTTTAATCTTTTCCACATCTTCAAATCTACAAGTTAAATAGCAACTCATAATCTATCCTTTTTTTTTCTTTTCCCATAGAAAAATATAAATTTATCAGAATAAAGATACAAAATTATGTAATAAGAAAATAAACTGAAAATGTTAAATTATAGTGTTAATTTTTTAAACAACTTTCTTTCGTTGATGTCTTACAGAAAGGGTGTAACTCCATTCTTACTCACACAACAAAGCGGGATGAGTCTCCCACTGCAACTCACACACCTATCACGGTGTATTAGGAGACTTTAAAGTCACAATAATGTAATTTCGGGGAGGAGAGGGATTAAACTCGTGTTGGCACTTGGACGGGCACATGGCCCTGGCTACTTGAAGTACTAAATATTTCAACTCTCAAATTAAATAAAGAAATTCCTTTAATCTTTTCCACATTTTCAAATCCACAACTTAAATAGTATGTTACTAAAAATCCACAAATCAAATAGCAGCTCATACTTATACCTTTTTTTTCTTTTACCCTAGAAAAATACAAATTTATCATTATAAAGATACAAAAAGATTGTAATAAGAAAATAAATTGAAAATGTGAAATCATAATGTTCAATTACCATACAGGTATTTTGTGGAAAATTTTCACCTTCAGATATGAGTTTCGTATCACAAAAAATAAAACAATACAATTACATATCAGGAAAAAAATGCATATTAGAATTACAAAACTTACAAACACAACATATATATACCATCCCGAGTAAGCTGGTATTGATTTTAATCGGCCGGACTTTCTCAGTCGAATTACTTCATCTACATTCAAAAGTAAAAACATTAACACGGGAAGAAAGAACTAAAACAACAAAAGTAAACATAGAAACATGCCTGACACTAAATTGTATATAAAAAAATTCAGAAAATTATGCATATTAAAAAGATTCAGATCCAAACAATAATTAACCACAAAACTAACTAAACTAAACATATAAAATGACTAACTAATTCAATTTTACCATTTAATTTCACAGAATCAGATTCAGCTTCGAAGTGCGTAGGTTTTGGTCATGAAAAAGGAGAAATAAATTATCATACATAAACAAAGAAAACCGGGTAAAAGAAAGTAGTAAATCACACTTTCTAACTCAACAAACACAAACCCAAACCCAAAAACAGAGAACAAAATACACAGAGTACATAACACTCATTACACATAAAATCAGTAAGCATGAAAATAGTAAAAAAAACCAATAAAATCCTATATCACGAAAAAACCTAATTAGAACCTACACAAAACAGAAATAGCTGAGAAACACATTATACATTCAAAGATTACAGAAACAACGCATGAAAACAGAGCATAAAGTTTTAAAAAAATCCTAAATAAATGGATAAAATGATACTCCCTCTGTCCCATTTCAAATTGCACACTTTGACTTTTAACAGTTGATTTGAAAAATATTTTATCCTTAATATCTTTCATTAAGGATAATTAAAACTTTTGATAACCCGTTATTTTCAAAAAAATATATGTTATGACGAATCTAACAAGGTATCACAATAGTATTTATACTTATACACCAATTAAATTTTATGGTCAAAGTTCAGAAATTTTGACTAAATAAATAGTTAAATAACATTTTGAAATGGGATAGAATGAGTAATAAAAATGAGCCAAGACATTAATATCAGCAACGAAAGAAGAAGTTACAACATCCTGCTCAGTTTTTCAGTATTAACTATGTTGATGTGTTCAACCCAATTCTCACATTGGAAGTTGAGAGGGTGATAGTTCCTTACATAAGTTAGATTCCCACCACATTAGTATGAGGCATTTTGGGGTTAGACTCAATAAAACCGTGCGGGTTTGACCCAAAGTGGACAATACCATACTAATGTTGGTTGTGAAGGGCTTGGCAGTCCCAACAAGTGGTATCATAGCCATGGTTGTGATCTAGACGGGGACTGCATGTGTTCCCAATGTGGAGGCTCTCACTTGTGCCCTTGGCGGTGGCAAGAGTGCCCTTGTGTCGAAAGTCTGCCTGACCAAGGTGGTTGTCAGGTGGCGTGTCCTGCAGGTGTGGCGGCGCACGCAAGATGGTCTGCAAGGATGAAGGACACCGTTGTGCGGTCCTTGGTTTGATAGCCATGGTTGTGATCTGGACGGGGACTGCATGTGTGCCCAATGTGGAGGCTCTCAGATGTGCCCTTGGCGTTGTGTTGTGTGGTTCACAAGGATGAAAGACACTGTTGTGTGGTCCTTGGTTTGATAGCCATTGTTGTGATTTGGACGGGGACTGCATGTCTGCCCAATGTGGAGGCTCTCAGTTGTGCCCTTGGCGTTGCGTTGTTTGGTCCACAAGGATGAACGACACCGTTGTGTGGTCCTTGGTTTGATAGCCATTGTTGTGATCTGGACGGGGACTGCATGTGTACCCAATGTGGAGGCTCTCAGTCCCAACAAGTGGTATCATAGCCATGGTTGTGATCTGGACAGGCACTGCATGTGTACCCAATGTGGAGGCTCTCAGTTGTGTCCTTGGCGGTGGCAAGAGTGCTCCTGTGTCGAAAGTCTGCCTGACCAAGGTGGTTGTCATGTGGCGTGTCCTGCCGGTGTGGCGGCGGCGGCGCAAGATGGTCCGCAAGGATGAAGGACACCGTTGTGTGGTCCTTGGTTTGAGGGGGAGATTGTTGGATGTGTTCAACTCAAGTCCCACATTGGAAGTTGAGAGGGTGATAGTTCCCTATATAAGTTAGAGTCCCACCACATTAGTATGAGACCTTTTGGGGTTGGACCCAATAAAAATGTGCGGGCTTGGCCTAAAGCGGACAATATCATACTAATGTTGGGTGTTATGGGCTTGACAGTTCCAACAAGTGGTATCAGAGTCATGGTTGGTTGTACTCGGGACGGGGACTGCGTGTGTGCCCAATGTGGAGACCCTCAGTTGTGCCCTTGGCGGTGGCACCGTAGGTGTGGCGGCGGTGGCACCGTAGGTGTGGCAACGGTGCAAGATTGTCCACGCGAGGATGAACGACACCATTGTGTGGTCCTTGGTTTGAGGGGGGATTGTTGGGTGTGTTCAACCCAAGTCCCACATTGGAAGTTGAGAGGGTGATTGTTTCCTATATAAGTTAGAGTCCCACCATATTAGTATGAAGCATTTTGGGGTTGGACCCAATAAAACTGTGCGGGCTTGGCCTAAAGCGGACAATATCATACTAATGTTGGTTGTGGTGGGCTTAGCAGTCCCAACACCTATGAAATACCTCTGGATCACCTCATTCTATGTTTCTTTGAAAACCCCCAGACTCTCATCTACATATCTATGATAAAATGCCATAGTAAACTCCCTTTGTCTCTACTTCGTCTAATGCAACTTCGTCAGTGTCTTTGTGAATTTTTTTCTTTTGGAAATACTAACTCAGAAGTGCTCTGCTGAAATCTTGATGTGACTGCAACGAGCCCCTGGGCAACTTGTTAAACCACTCTTGAGCCTTACCTCGAAGATAGCTGACTGCATGCTTACAAGTAAGCATTTCATCAAACTCCTGATAGTTTATAAAACTAAGAAACATATGGATGAATTTTCGCAGATGCGTGTCTCCCTTATAAGTTGGAAGCCCCTTCGGCGGCTTCGTATCAACTGGCCATCGGACCATGGTTATCACCGATCTAAATGAGGACCCTGTCATCTGTCCTGTTAGCCCTATCAATCTATCCAACCCTCTTCCCAGAGCATCTCTAGTTTTTCCAGATTAAAGATCTCTTTTCCGGTTCGATTGTCGATAAGGGCCCTCGTAAGGGAAAGAATACATGGGTTACGAATCATGTGCCCTGGATAAGATCCAACTCCTATACTACTCGAATACATGAGAGGTATAGATCCCCGACCATAGTAATCGTAAATCCCATGACCAGATGTTATGAGATTTGGCTGACCAAGAATCCCAAAAGATAACACCACTCCTTGCCCCTGTTCAATACCAGGGAAGAAGGTTGTGAGCATCAGAACAGACATCGAGTAGCTCACTCACATATGTTTAGGGAACGGGGATTGTGGCCTCGGTTGTGCATCCTCGTTCACATATCCCAAATACGAAACCCATATCATTTGGCTTGCAAGGGTTAAAGGTATGTCTTGAGTTCATAAAGTCATAGAGGATACCACAGACTTCGATGATTCGGGCATCATCGATGGGGAACAATCTGGTATCCTACTGCCATCAACATCTGCATCATCTGATCAAAATTTTGTTGTGATCCTACAACAACTTCTTCTCTCATGCTCATATTCTCTCGAATATTATGTTCATAGGCTTCGATATGCAAATCACTAGAACACTTGGTGAGATGTTCATCCACATCTCGCGATCCAAGCAATGGCATCGTGGTGTGCTCTCACACCCCTAATTCTATAGTGACCTCTATATCCTTCGACAACTCCGTAACCCCAGCTTGTGATCCTTCAACAACAGGATCATCAAGTTGAGTTCGGTCGATGCTTTAACCAGATTCATCCCTGCACTCCATGATGCTAGGACAACAGTTATCCTCTTCCGTCTTCGCCTTTAAGGAGACTGAACTTCGTCACCACCGCCTGTTCTTTTCATCCTCAACCTCTCGCTCCTTCAAGTAAAAGTTGTGGATGAAGACATACACCAAGGGATATAGATTTGACTTAATTTCTCCCACAGAGCGTGCCATTTGATGCTTTTGTGACCCGATCCAAGCCTAGTCTCGATCCTTCGATCTAGATCTGCAATTTGCAAGGAAAACATACCTCAGAGTGTTTCGAGGGGAAACTCTCTGATGCCAGAGTTAGTCTTTCCCTCCAAGCCAATGAACATCGAATAGAGAATAATCTGAAATAAATGACATACTTTTGTATTTATACTACCTAAACCCCAATAGTTATTATTTATGACCTAATCCTTTTACTTATGTAGTAAGGAAGCCCAATGATGACTCATCATCACGCATGCCCGACTAAACTATTTTGGGTCTTGAGTTTCCCTAAAGGGTTGGGCTTGGTGGCCTAAATGAAGTCTTGGCCTAATATATCATCACAGACTTTTCTGGTACATTTCTGCCTTAAGAAAAATTGTGCTTTGTTTGCTGAATTTGGTGCACTCTAGTTTAGCCGTGGTCCTCAGCTCTTCAACTATTCCATTTTTGGATTGGCTTAATTTTATGACACCACTCCTTTTATCATCGATGACCTCAAAAGTCCAATCATGGACATTCTCTTGTACACTTCAACATCCGTTCACGTTTCTGATTCCTGCCTTGTGGTGTAACAAGGGTTACTGATAGAATATGAAACCCATAAATAATTATGACTGTGTATATTGATATATATAGTGAATACAAAGGGTATACAAAGTAGAAACAAATATGGAACGGGATACATATAAAACCAATCAGAAAGGGTATTCCTTTTTTATTCTAATTCTAAATCAATTATATCTTCATTACTCCCCTCATACGAAGTGTAGGACTGGTCATAACACAAAACTTGGGACGTAAGAACTCAAACTCAGGACGAGGTAACGCCTTTGTAAATATGTCAGCAAGTTTCAAGTCTGTAGAAACATGAACAATCTTGAGCTTGCTAGAAGACACCATCTCACACACAAAATGATAATCAATATCAATAAGCTTAGCTCTCTTGTGCGGAACTGGATTACGAGCAAGAAAGAGAGCACTATTATTATCTCACATAAAAACAGGAGGCACGCGAGTTGGTACGCGTAAATCCCAAAGAAGATTCATCAACCAAGCTAATTCCACAGCAGTGTTGGTTATGGAACGATATTCTAATTCCGAACTAGAACGTGAGAGTGTAGGTTGTTTCTTAGCACTCTAAGACACCAAATTTCCACCAAGGAAAATGGCATAATTATATGTATACTTACTAGTCTCAATACAATAAGCCTAATCAGTATTAGAATAACCCAAAACTGGAAAAGTGGACAGATTTGCACGAAATTGAAGTCCATAGTGAAGTGTACCACGCACGTAGTGCAAAATTCGAGAACGGCTTGGAAATGGTCATCAGTAGGAGCTTTCATGAATTGACTGGTCGTATTCACAACATAAGACAAGTTGGGATGTGTAATCGCCAGATACTAAAGTGCACCAACCAGAGACCGTTAAAGTGTGGAATGTACGAACGACTTACCAAAAAGAGCTAACAAGCTGCGAAAAAACCACAAAAGGAATGGCAACAGGCTCGGAATCCTGCATCCCAGCGCACAATAAAATGTTCTTGGTGTATCTGGCTTGACCAAGGAATAAGCCGTCGGAAGTACGAACAACCTCCAAACCCAAGAAATACTGCAAAGTGAAAAGATTAGTAATTTTGAATTCCTGATTTACCCGATCAATAAACTTGTGGATGAGACGACCACTATTCCCAGTGAGAATAATATCATCAACATAAACCAACAAATAAAGGAGAGAGGCACCCATGAAAATACAAATAAAGAAGTAACGAAAGAACTGCATAGAAACCCCGGGCCAATAAAAAATTATCTAAAACGCTGAAATTAAGCACAATGAGCTTGCTTCAAACCATAAATGGTCTTGCATAGACGACAAACAAAATACAGACGCACGAGATCTTTTTATCCAGCAGGTTGCTTCATATAAACCGGAGAATCAAGAACGCCATTTAAAAATGCATTCTTACATCCAGTTGTCGTAAAGGCCAATTGTGAAGAACAACCAAAGATAAAACAGTATGAACAGTAAACGCCTTCACCACAGGACTTAATGTATGATCAAAACCAAAGCCAGCTAACTGCGAAAAGCCTTGAGTAACCAACCTCGCTTTATGTCTGTTAAGAGAGTCATCAACATTATACTTCAAACAATACACCCATTTTTGAACCAACAACATTTGCATGCAATGTTGGCGTGGTGGCCAGTGGCCGATCTATACGTCGAGCACTCAAGAGAATCAGGCACCGCTGTGAGCGTCCGGTCCATTGGACGGGCCCATGCACTTGCGTTAAGCAACAGATACCTGTGTTGAGTGATCTAGAGAACCGAGCATCGGTGCAAGAAGGATATGTGTTATATTGTTTTCATATTTTATTTTATGGGAGTATGTGATTTTATTAGATATAATTTGCACTTTAGGTTTTTTGGTGCAGGAATTCGTGGATTGTGAAGGATATGAGAGAGAGTTATATATAGTACTCTTTTTCCCTTAACCATCGATTTTTTCCACTGGATTTTCCAGGTTATGGTTATCAACGAGGCGATGTGTTCCAATGATAAACGTTCTAATTTTCTAAGACATTGTTCCAGAGATGAAGGAAATGAGGCAAAAGTGAATTATTGAAGCGATACAGATTTGAAGAATTATAAATATTCACTTCTCATATTAATTACGATTTTATAATTTCTTTTCAATTAAATTTCCTTTATTTTAGAAAGTATCTATGAATTAGTCTCTTAAAATACAATATTTCCATAAGATAAGAAAATATCAGGGATTCGAGTGCAATTTTACCACAAAAAGATGAAAAATTAGCGGGGTTAAGCAATTAAAATCCTATTCAAATTTGGGTTATAAGATATTTGGGCAAACTCACACGCCTATTTGAATTTTGATTAAAAACATTACATATTTAAAAGTAAAACATATAGATTCCATAAGATATACTGTGTTTTATTCTAAATATGTAATGGTTTCAATCAAAATTCAAATGTTTCACTTGCATATAAACCAGTAACTTCATATTATTCTAGTTAAACTCGTCTTTCATAAGACTATGGAAAAACGAATTTTCCCAAAACTATCTTCAGTTTTAGTTTTGTAATACGTATATGCAATTATATATACACGCGCGTAAGGGTGAGATTAGTTCCGCAGCAAGAGTTGATTTAGTTAGTTTCTACAGTACGCCATCCGACTCATAAAAGAAGTAGGAACAAACACTCAAAAAGAAGAGCACAAAGATCGGAAGATGTTGCACGATGGTTGATAACAGAGAAATTGATGGCCAGCCAACTATTCAGAACATGAAATAGTTCAAACTTCAAAAGCCTTTCTTAACTTACTGGTAAAACTACTCAATCCCTCAGTTGGCAAGCTCAGAAGGGTATAGCTACTGGTACTTCAGAAACAAGACCTTAAAATGTGCAAGTAGCATAGAGAGAATGTCAAAGAAACGAGGTAACACTAAGGAACCAAGCTGATGTCCTGAGCCACGGGCACGACAACTAGGGAAAACTCCTAACAGCGTGGCAAACAAAAAAATAAACCAGGCTTCGGCTGTCATAACTGTAGTATCAATGAACAATCATAGTTGGTTATATGTACAAGTATACAAACTCAAACCGATCTAACTGCCTCTCTAAAAAGCACTTACATTCTAAAGCATCGTGTCAATGAATCGCATGTAAAATAATACACTTTCAAGGAATTAGCAAGCACCACTATTTCAAGGATTTACAAGTTTAGTATATACTCACTCCAGTTCAGCAGCAGCACGGGGGTTGGATATCCACATTATTGCCCAAGGAAGACTTTGACTTGACACTGGCTTACGCCAAACTTTTATTTTACCGCTCTATATCTCTGGAAAAATAATTATGCCAGAACTGATGCCCCCGCTTCAGCACCATATGGCGGATTCTTGACATGGTGGTTGTATATGTTTCTAGTAATATATGAGAGCCAAGCAAGTACATTCAGGAACTTAATGGCACAGTTTGAGGATAACGAGATGGATAGCAAGATAAGAGGACAGTCCACATCATTATCCTAGGGTAATCAGAGCAAGAAAGGATTACCTAAAATTGCATGGAGGAGACGGATTCTCTACAACTTTCATACATCGACTCCCTGCAACTGTCATAGCCAGATGCTCCACAGTGCAATTTGTCCTTGGTAACTATCAAGTTGCAGGTACTCAGAACCTTGCA
>JAULKM010000478.1:0-15469 GCA_032355605.1 Rubia tinctorum
CCATTCAATCTGGACTCCAACCTTTGGTGAAAATCGAGGCATGCATGAAAACATACATACATTCACAGATACAAAACTGAACTAAAAAGTGTTGGTTTAGTTTCTAAAACCCCAGGTCAGTAGTCAGTACATAGAGTTTGTGAATGTTCAAACCGTGAAAAGGGTATAAAGGTAGTGTGAATTTCGTTATTTTCAAGGGATGGAGACATGATTCAAAATAAAAAGAACCAGAGGGATCATCTTAATTATGTTGGAGACATACTCCCTCCGTCCCACTTTAAATTGCTTATTTACTTTTTCACGTTCTTCAATGAGCATGTTTGACCGTAAATATCTCTAGTTACTTATAATAATGACGCATAAAAAATTGATATTTAGAAAATACATGTTAAGAAAAATCTAACTATACTTCACATGATATATTTATTATTTATATATTAATTTTTATTTATGGTCAAAGTTTACAAAATTTGACTCTCAAAAAGTAAATAAGCAATTTAGTGTGGGACGGAGGGAGTATAAAATAGTATTAATGACGGAGATTTTAAAAGTTCTAGTCTTCAATGTAGACATCTTAGGTTTTTGGAATAGTGACGGCCTCAATATCACCTTCAAGTTTAATTTAACGAGATCACTTTAATTTTTGTTCACGATCCCTTCATTAGAGTTAGAGATGATGTTTAAAATTGAAAGTTACTTAATATGACTCAAATACTTCCCCAGTTTTGTTTTCTTGGCACCATGAATTTTGGTGGTGTTATTTTTATAGATTGAAGTTTATGGAGAGAATTGAGTAAAAAGTGTAAACTGTTTAATGATTAGTTGAAAATGATGAAATTTTTGGTATAAAAGAATGTGTGCCGTTTTTACATGCCAAAGTTAAGAAAAGCGAGAGAATATAAGATTCCATGGTAAAATAATCATAATGAGAGATGGAGTATCCTTTATAAATTTTGTAGCATAAAATGTACATGTGATCATCGTTTGCCTTTATAACTTGGTAATCTAGATGATCAGCATTACTCTTTTACTTGAAGATGTTATTTAACGACCAAATGTTAAGAATGAATTGGAAACAACTTTGGAAGTACCAAAAAATAGTTCGGTTTCACTTCAAATTTAAAAAGATAATTAATGAGAGTTAAAGAGTTTTGAAATTTTGAATGGCCAGTTTAAAGTATGGTTCATGAATTGAGATTTCTAAGAATTAGACGCATGAATCAAAAGACTCTAACTCAGCATTTGAACTCTTATATATAGAGGGAAAGTTAAAGCGTTGGGATGTGAGTTTTGCAGACACCTGTCGTGGTCTTAAAAATCACCCCTTGATGAATTTATGGGGTAATAATTGTGTGATTGTATTCATGCTCCGGGGTACATTATATATAGAGGTACAAAGACTTATACAGAAAAGGAAAAGGAATATAATCTAATTACAATTACAATTAATATTCACATAATATTGTTATTCCTTAATACTCATCCTCAAGTTGGAGCATGAGGATCAGAAATACCCAACTTGTCAAGCAATGAATGAAACTGATTTCATCTTAGGGCTTTGGTAAACAAATCCTCAGGTTGATCAGTCATGCAAATATGATGAGTAACAAGAGACTAGACTGTACAAGATCACGAACAAAATGACAATCAACCTCTATATGCTTCGTATGTT
Source organism: Rubia tinctorum (assembly GCA_032355605.1). Lineage (NCBI taxonomy): Eukaryota > Viridiplantae > Streptophyta > Magnoliopsida > Gentianales > Rubiaceae > Rubia > Rubia tinctorum. The sequence continues at coordinate 1,673 of JAULKM010000478.1, forward strand.
CATGGAACACTGGATTAGCCGCAATGTGTAGAGCAGATTGACTATCACAAAATAGTCGCATAGGAGCAGTATGCATCACACCCAAGTCACGAAGCAAAGACTTAAGCCACAATAACTCACAACACGCAACAACCCTGATACGATACTCCGCTTCAGCAGCAGAACGAGAAACGGTAGGTTGCTCATTGATCTTCCATGAAACTGGAGAATCACCAATCGTCACAAAGTATTCTGACAATGAGCGATGCGTGATGGGGCAGACAGCCCAATCAGAATCACAATAAGCAGTTAACTGTAAAGAACTACGTGAAGAGAGATATAAACCTTGACCATGATGAATCTTCAAGTAGTGAAGAACACATATCACAGTTTGCCAGTGAGGAACACAAGGAGACTTCATAAATTGAGTAAGTGTATGAACAGAGTAACTAAGCTCAGGACGAGTAATAGTCAGGTAAATGAGGCTACCTACCAGTCGTCGATACTGCTCAAGGTCATCATAAAGAAGCCCATCAACCTTCGCAAGGTCATGTTGTTGCTCCATAGGGAAGTCAGTCGGTTTAGAGGCCGACAAACCCGTGTGAGATAAGATATCCAGGCCATATTTCCTTTGTGAAAGAAACATCTCATCCGGTCTTCTTGCAATCTCTATACCCAAGAAATAATTAAGTGCACCAAGATCCTTCATATGAAAGCAAGAAATCAATTATTTCTTGAACTCAAAGATGAGTGACGAAGAACTACCGGTAATGTAATGATCCAATCATCCACATAGACAAGTGCATGCAAAGAAACTGAGCCATGAGTAAAAGCAAACAAAGAGTAATCTGCCTTACTCTGAACAAAACCAAATGCACGTAAAGCCTGAGCTAATTTTGAAAACCAATTCCGAGGAGCTTGGCGAAGACCATAGAGAGATTTATGAAGTCGACAAACCTGACCAGGAGGCGCAGGATAGCCCGGTGGAGGTCGCATAAATACCTCCTCGTGTAAGTCACCATGTAGAAAAACATTATGCACATCCATCAAGTGGAGTTCCCACCCACGAATGACTGGAACTGATAAAAACAAACGAACCAAACTCATCTTCGCAACAGGGCAAATGTCTCAGTATAGTCAATATCTTCCTTCTGGCGATTTCCAAGAACCACTAGGCGAACTTTGTGACGCTCAATGGTACCATCAAACTTGAACTTGGTACGGTACACCTATTTGCATCCAATTGTAGTCTTATGCAGAGGTATTGAAGACAATGTCCATGTCTAATTGTGCTCATGCACATCAATCTCATTAGTCATTGCATCACGCCAATGAGCATACTTTGAAGCCTAGGAATAAGTGGTGGGATCTGCACTAGAAGTTACTGCACCCAAAAATCTAGAACGCGTACTAGAAAATTTATCGCAATTTACAAAATTAGTTAAAGGATAGAGAACAAATGAGGAATGTGATTGTGCATGTGTGGCTGTAGTAGTGGGGAGTTTATTAATATCAGCAACAGAGCAGACATAATCTTGTAGATAAGTAGGAGGTCGACAATCACGACCACTCTGTCATGCAGCAGGTAGCTCGGCCGAAGGTGGCGGCACCAAAGTCAATTTCGGTGAGCCAGGCGGCAGAGACAAGGCAGGTGGAGAAAGCGCCGGAGAGCTGGGCGACTGAGCTGTCAGAACAGCATATAGCGGCGAGTGGTCAGCGGCGCGTCGAGCGCGTGAAGTTCGGCAATGAGCAAAGCGTCCAACGCGTGCAACACAGGTTCATCTGGTGACTGTACGATGGGCGGCATCGGAGAAGAGGCATCCGTCATTGGTATGGTGGCCGGAAACGGTGAGGTGGCCATCGACGATGAGGTGGCTGGGGGCGGGGAAACTTATGGGGTCACAGTATACAAAAACTGGTCTTCATAGAAATCAGCATCCCTACTGTTAAAGAAAGTACGGGCTTCCAAGTCAAAAAGACGATAACATTTCTTTCCGGCAGGGTAACCAAGAAATAGACCTCGGCGACTTCTTGGAGCAAACTTATCATGGAATTTGGGAATGTAAGAAGCAAAACACAAACATTCAAACACACACAAAGCTTTGTAATTTGGAGGACATCCATAGAGAAATTCAAATGGTGTGCGACCATCAAGTTGTTTCGTCAGTGTTTGGTTGATTATATAAGCAGCAGTTAGGACACATTCTCCCCAGAACTCAGTAGGGTGATTTTCTTGAAAGCTCAAAGCACGAGCTACATTTAACAACTGGAGATGCTTGCGCTCAACACGACCATTCGCTTGTGGCGTATCAACCATAGATGTCTAAAAAACAATCCCAAATTCAGCAAAGTATGATTTCAAAGTTAGAAATTTTGCCACTCGACCAAACTGATTCTTGATCAGAGCACAAAGCTCAATAAATCTAGATGCTACATCTGACTTAGCAACTAATAAATAAACCCAAACAGATTGGGAAAAATGATCAACTATTATTGAAAAAATAAAATGCACCACTAGTAGATGATGTTTTATAAATACCCCAAACATTACAATGTATTAATTCAACAAAGAACTAACATTCTAAGTACTCAAAGGAAAACTATGTCTAGTCTATTTTACTCTATGACAGACAGAGCAAGAAACATAAACATTATTTGTGCTAAAATCAAGAGTAGAAACAGAAGACAACATCGTAGGGGAAGGATGCCCAAGATGTTGATTCCATATATTGGAAGAAGAAACTAACACAACTGTCGGAAAAGACTGCGAGATATGAAAACGAACAATCGTATCCAGTAGGCGAAGCCAATAACCCCCCCTCCCCCGCGTTCACCTAGACCAATCACAATTCTCGTACTGATTTTTTTTGTAAAATGCAATAATTTTCAGTAAACAAAACTAGACATTTTAATGCACATAATAGTCTAGAGCAAGATAATAAATTGCATCGCAAAGAAGGTATGTAGGCACATGAGTAATAGTAACATCCCCAAAAATAATAGAACCATATCTTGTCGCAGATGACACAGATCCATCAGGTAATATAACATTCACAAAATTGACAGTGGTGGTAATATCAACCAGAGAAACTTTGTCGCCAGTCATGTGATATGAGGCTCCCTAATCAAGAATCCATGGTAAAGTAGACTTACCCGACCCATGGTCAAACACAACGTTAAACTGATTAAATAAATGTAAGTTTGTACTCCATTGGTCATTAGACAGAGAATGACCGAAGTCAGAGCGGGCATGGACAAGGCGCTTTGCCGGCATGACATGTCCAGGTGGTTGGCTGAGTATGCTTCATCTTCTTGGTCTTCTGGTTCAACTCTTTGAACCAATCTGGTACGCCGATAATCTTGAAACATGTATCTTTGTAATGATCCTTGCGATTACAATGCATACAGATCAGATTCTTGCGATCAGCTGAAGTAAGAACAACTGTCAAAGAACCCGAAGGTGGTGGACGTCGTGCAACATACGCCATAGAGTCAGTCAAAAGCTCATGAGACCGAACCACGAATATGTGATTCTCCTCCTGAGCAACTAGGGCATATAAGTGCATGACTGGTGGAAGTGGATCGGTGATCATGATGTTGGATCGCAAGGTATGATAGCTTTCATCAAGACCCATGAGCTATTGGTAGATCGTATCTTTATCACGTTCTTAGAAGGCATTGGCAACATGGTTGCAGGTGCACAGTGGTTTACAAGATTCACAGGTGCAAACTAAAGGAGGCTGAACGGAGTTGTAATCACCAAACAACTTCTTCATTTTGTCAAAATAAATGGCAACAGTCTGACCATTCTGCCTACAGTTCTGTATATCTTCACGCATCTGCAGAATTCTTGGACCGTCCCCGAGAGTAAAACGTGCTTTAAGATCATCCCACAATTCCTTAACTGTGGCATAATAGCTAGTAGAAGAACTCAATGGTGGATCTAGAGTCAATAAGATCCAACATACCATGGTAGCATTAATTCCAGGCCAATCAACTGCATCAGGATGATTATCTGGATGTTTGGTAATGGTTCCATCAATGAAACCAATCTTCTTCTTGGCAAGCATAACACCACAAATGGCGTTAGACCATTCAAGATAATTCTATTCACCTTTCAGTATAACGGGGCAGATGGATAATCCGGCCCGTCAGTAGTACTAAGGAAGTAAGGGTCATTCAGAGATCAACCAGTAGGGACAGATCCTCCGGAACCTGATTGCAATTGCAACTGTTTGAGTAAAGATGCAATCACATTGGCGGCATTGAGATTCTGTAGATTGTTAGCCTCGGCTCCAGAAGCGAAGCAATGTTGGCTTTCTCAGCAGCATCGGAACTGGAACCAGGGGCACACATTGGTGCATATTAGCAACACAGGCGGGGATGTGAACGCGACGACGCGTGAGTTGACGTAGGTGGTGCGTGGATCGAACCGGCGGCGCGTGCAAGTCACGCACAACAGAACTGGGCAGGGTAAGGTGGATCACGGTGATGGCGATGACGATGGCGATCGGGGGACGGCAAGTGAGCAGCATCAGTTGGCGGACAGCGGCGCATGAGGGAACGCTTCGTCAGAAGGCAGCGACGGCTGGAGCTCGGGAAGGCAGCGGAATTTTTCTTTTGAGGTTTCAGGATTTTAGTCTCTAATAACATGAAGAATTTATGGGGTAATAATTGTGTGATTGTATTCATGCTCCGGGTTACATTATATAGATGTACAAAAACCTATACAGAAAAGGAAAAGGAATCTAATATAATTACAATTACAAGTGATATTCACATAATATTGATATTCCTTAATACTCCTCCAATAAGTCTGTATCACGTTTAACTCGTTGTCAGGGACGGAGCCAGAAAATTTAATTTGGCGGGTCACAATTTAATTTGGTGCATCTATCTCCGAAAGTTGTGCTAATTTTTTTAAAAAAATTAAAATTTAAGGGTATACAATGGGTTTTTTTAAAAAAAATTAGGGTAATAATAAAAATTATATATTAATTAACTAAAAAAATTAAAATCTATATTTTTATATAAAATGTAGGGCAACTGTCCTACCTTACACTAAGTTGGATTTGTCACTGCCCATTGTGATAATAAAATCTATGATTTTTGTGGAGGTAGCCAACATATTTAGTGAACTGAGTTTGGATATTTGTTCTTTCTCCCCATGCTTCCTTTTTCGTTATCTTAACTACATGACACTCGTGTTTTGCACGAGCACGAATTTGAATATTATTATATATAAATGAATATATTTTAAATATAATTGAATTAGTTGAAAAATATTAATAAATATTACTTTAGGAAAACATCATTATCATTATCAACGTTGCATACATGCAGATTTCATAGAATATGAAAAATAATCAAAGTTTTAAAATTTTGATTGTAATACTGTGCCATTATATGGTTTATGATAAAAATATATTTATTATTATCATGTAGTTTTATAAAATATTTAAATTAGATGATAGTTTTTACTATTTAAAATTTTTGAAATATTTTTTGTGATAATAAACGATTGGGTTAAGTTTCTCAGTTTAATAGGGTGATGAGACGGGTTAAATGGGCAATTGAATTTTATGAACAACAAAAATTTTAGGGTTAAATATTTTTCTAACCCTACCACTAGGTTGAAAGTGTCAATATAACCTTGTAAAACCAAAAAATGTCAAACTAACCCTACCGTTATGCTTAATTGTGCTGGTATTACCTTCAGTCCACATTCCGGCATTGACTCACAAATTAGACCGTTGACTCAGTTTGAAATGACAAATATGCCCTCCGCCATTTTACCTTAAATTTTCCCATTTTACCCTCCTATTGCGGTCAGCCATAACCACCTGCCGCCAACAACAACTACTCTCTCTGGCAAGCTAGAATTTGACTTGACTTATCAGTTCATCGGAAACTTAATAGAAACAGTGCCACCATAGATACCGGGGTTTTGTGTGGTTGGAATCATGCATTTTATTTAGCTCTTTCTCTTCCATCGCCACTCACGTTATTCTCTTCTTCGTGATCCTCCAGTATAGGCCTATCATTCGACTTCACCGTCCTCTTCAAAATCGCTGACACAATCGGCTTCGCCGGCAGCCATGTACAAGCATTGAAATGGCTTTCCGCAAATGAGTGTGCCGGACTGCGAGTGCTCGTTCGTCGCCTTGGGACCCAAAGAGGCGTTCAGATTTGACCGACGCGGGGCGTTTAAATTCAATGCGGAAACAAAAAAAGCCCTAAATACAGAGAGATCATGACGTCAGAGGATTTTTCATCGGCGGTGATTGGGGTTCTGGGCAAGTGTTTGTCGGCGTCGATGACCGGCCGATGTCGACCTGAGCCAGTGTTTGCGGGCTGGAAAAGTGAATTTGGAAGCCACAGTGAGACAATGGGTTGTTGAATTTCGCTGTCTTGAGCTATCTAAGCTGTGGAGAATCGGAAGGGGAGGGTTCAGGGTAATGGTGGTGGAGGGGTCATGGTGGTGTCGACGGGAAGAAAAAGCTTGTGCCGGAGGGGTAATGGTGGGGTAGTGGCGGAGTAAATCGGGAGAAGAAGGATGTAGCGGCAAAGTGGAAGAAGAAAATGGGTGAATTTATTCTTTTTTCCCTAAATCTGGGATAAAATTGTCATTTCATCAAAATTCAGGCAATTCCGGCGTTGACAATTGAAATCAACGGCTCTCAGGGTTATATTGACACATACACCATAATATAAAATTTATTTTGGCACTTTCGCATTTTACAGGATTATATTTATTTTTTTAGTTTAAAGTTAGAATTATTTTGATATTTTACTCAAAAATTTATGATACAATTCTGCATAAAGGTATTAAATTTCCCAACACAGATAAATTATATTTTATTAATATAGTACATGTTATATTTTGATGACTTTTGTTTTTCCCGTTCCACTCACTCATATAAATGCCATGTCTATATGTAAAAAAACATTTAAACTTAAATTTTGTTATTGTGTGTGTATGTCCCGTTTAAAAGTCTCGAGTCCAAAATTATAGAGAATTCAAAAATCAATTCATAATTCATCCAAAAATTGAGGGATGTAGGCGTAAATTATGATTTCCAAATTTATCGTGTTGTGGGCGGCGGGTGAGGACAAGAAATCTGGGCTGGCAAGTTGGAAGCTCCTGACTGTAGCAGACTGGCAGATTATGGCAGGTGGGAAAGTGAAGAAGGAATGTAAGTGGATTCCCATGTTTTCACATTATTATTTTTTTTAAAAAGAAATTTGTATCATTGATAATTTGGAGAGTTTACAAAGGGTGGAGATGTACTCCATGAAGAAAAGTCCTTGGACAATTCTTCTGATATTGCACAAATTGTTCCGCAATTGAGTTTTCATGTCTAGCAATCCACCTAACTATTGGATCACCAAGGAACGACATCAATAATTTTACATCATTTACAAGCATATCGAAATTTGACATATCTTCCTTTTGTGATTGGAGAACCTGGATTTAACAAGATAGCTATAAGTGACATGTTATCATTGTCTAAGTCAAGGATTACATCTCTTAACCAAAGGGTTGCTATCGGTTGTTTATGAGAGTATATCTCATTATGAATATCTGCTGCAAACCATATATGATGAGCTAGTGGACAATGGAAAAAAAATGTGTTCCGCATAAGTATCTTTAGATTCACAAGTGAGGCAGAATTGTTCCGCTGGGCATTTCCTTTGGACCAAGTGCTTTGCTGTCGGAATTTGATCTTTGCATATCCGCTATATAAAATGACTTATCCTTGGAAGCACTATCAATTTTCAAATATTTTTCCAGTGAGTTGACGGTCCAACACTGCTACTAGCCATATGTCCTGCATTATCCAAATAGATGGAATTAATGGAAAGTTTGTAACATGATTTTACAGAGTAATTACCATCCTGTGTAGGTTGCCAAGTCCATGTATCTTTCTGCTGGTTATGTGTTCTAGGCATTGTAAGAATTAGCTCTGCTTCTTCATCATTAAAAATATCTTTTATTAAAACAGAGTTCCATTTAGTCCCACTTGCTCTCAACAGCTTGTCTACCGTAATATCTTCTGGGTAGTCCAGAGAGAGGGAAGTTTGTTTTGCTGCCCCTATTCTTGGTAACCATAAGTTCGATTTCACTTTTATGGTATTTCCTTTTCCGAATCTTTTCCTGACTCCATGAAGTAATAAATTCTTTCCTTCGGTGATGGATATCCAAGCACACGATGGCCAATGCCCAATATTCGCTTCTAGAAAAGAGGTTTTTGGGTGATATCGTGCCTTTATTAGCAATGCAATTGTTGAAGTTGGATTAGTTAACAGTCGTCACGCATGTTTCCCCAACATTGCTATGTTGAAATGTTTTAGGTCCTTAAATCCCAGCCCACCTAATCCCTTGGGAGTACACATAGAAATCCACTTTTCCCAGTGAATTTTCTTTTTAGCATCGGTGCTCCCCCACCAGTATTTTGCATACGATTGATGAATTACTTCTATCAAAGTATCTGGAAATCTGAAGCAGGACATGGTGTATGTGGGTATAGCTTGAAGGACTTCTTTAATAAGCACTTCTTTTCCACCCTTTTACAGGTGTTTGTGCTCCAAACTTTGGACTTTAGACCAAAATTTTGTCCTTATATGTTCTAGGGATGGTAGTTTTGATCGGCTAAACATGGTCGTCAACCCTAAGTATTTGTCCGGTCCAACAGATTCTAACATACCCATTGCTGCCAAAATATTGGATTTGGTTTCAAGTTCGACATTTGGGCTAAAGAAAATGGAAGATTTGTCAAATTTTACTTTCTATCCTGAGACCTCATAATCCTAAGGAATCTGCTTCAATTGGGCGGCTTCCCTTTCCATAGCTTCTCTAAAAATTACTGTGCCATCCGCAAAGAGTAAATGAGATATGATTGGAGCAGTCTTTGCTATTTTCAATCCCGGTATCTTCCCATCATTGAGAATTTTTTGCAACATATGTGATAGCACCTCTCCACAAATAATGAATAAGTATGGCGATAGAGGGTCACCTTGTCTAATACCCCTTGTTGGCTTAAGGTCTCCAAATATTTTTCCATTTAGTATAAAGGAGAACTTTAATGAAGAGATATAGCTCTCTATAAGGGATATAAATTGTGGTTGAAAGCCCATTCTCTCCAATACCTTTAATAGAAATGGCCATTCGACTCGATCAAATGCTTTACTCATATCCAATTTGACTGACATGCATCCCTTTTCCCCCATTTTCTTCCCTTTGATATAGTGATAAGCTTTATGAGCTACAAGAATATTGTCCGAGATTAGTCTATTCATCACAAAAACATTCTGGAATTCAGAGATTATTGACCCTATGATTTGTCATAGCCTATTCGATACACACTTCGTCACTATGCGATAGATGGCATTACAAAGGCTGATCGGTCTAAATTGAGAAACTTTAGTTGGTTTCTCAATTTTTGGAATTAAAACCACCGTAGTGTCATTTATGGCATCCATTGGTATTTTTGGTTTAACAACTTCAGCGCGTATGACGATACCTTCGGCCCTACTATGTGCCAATAATTCTAGAAAAATGATGGAGGCATACCATCTGGTCTCGGGGACTTATTTGGGGCCATTTGCTTCAATGCTTTGACAACCTCTTGTCTCATATATGGCCTACACAACATTGAGTTTATTTTTGAAGATACTCTGGGTTCAATCTTGAAGTATGTAGCTGTATAACACTCGGGTCAGGGACACCCAAAGAAAATAGCTCCTGAAAATGATGAAGAATAATATTTTCCATTTCTACGCTTTCTGTACACCATCTTCCCAACCTGTCTTTCAAACCATGGATAGCATTTCTTTGCTTCCTTTTGTTTGCAAAGGAATGAAATTTTTTAGTATTTCTTTCTCCCTGTTGTAGCCAATGATGTTTCACTCGTTGCTTCCATTTAGCATCTTCAATGTCTAGAAGGTATTCGATCTCTCTTTTTATAGAAGAGATTTTTAACTGAACCTCCTCAGTTATAACACCTTCTTGTAATCTTTGTATTTCTTTTGATAAAGCGTCAGATTTCTTTTCGTGATCCTTGAATTCAACTTTGGACCATTTTTTCAGTTCATTTGCACAAAACTTTATATAGATGTAAGTTCACCTTCTCCTACATTTCAGCTTCTTTGAATAATTTGCTCACAATTTGGTGATTGCATCCAAAAAATTTCAAAGCGTAATATTCTCTTTTGTCTGCGGTTTGTCAAATGAGCATTGTCTCCCTGAATATGCAATAGAATGGGAACGTGATCAAATCTGTGGCTGAAGAGATGTTGTAATTCCGAAGCCGGATACATGCTTAGCCAATTTGCGAGGTCACTGCTTTGTCTAGCCTTTCTCTAACTGTGTATGGATTTCTCCAATTTCTGCACCATGTAAACTTATTTCCTACATATCCAAGATCACTGAAATTACACTCATTTAGTGAATTACTTAAAACTTCAATCTGCCAATTTGGTCTTCTATGTTCACTTTCTATCTCCGTTTGATGCAATATTTCATTAAAATTGCCAATACACAACCATGACATTTGTGAATTCATACGGAGAATTGGAAAATTTTCCCAGCATCGCTTACGTTTGCTCGTATCAGGTTCGCCATAAACACCTGTACAACGCCAAATTGCAAGAGTAACTGAATCTTTTACAGTAAAATCTATAAAATTAAAAGAATAAGACAAAACAGTAATCTCTACATCTTTATTCCAAAATAATTCTAGACCACCTAAATTTCCAATGGAATCTACAAAAATTCCATGGAGATCCAACTGATCTTTATTTTTGACAATTCAAATGACGAATATTTTGTTTCAAAAAGAAAAATAAAATGAAGCTTAAACTTAAGAAATAAACTTTTAAAATGTCTTACTACACGGAGATTGGATAATTCTCGGTAGTTCCAACTAAGGCAATTCATTTTTCTCAGCGGCACTGGCCTTTTCCAGTTGCCACCGTTGGACCTTTTGCGAGCGTTCCCGCACTGAAATTCAATCCCATAAGGAAAGTTGAACTGCTCTGCCTTCTTGAGTTTCTTCTTATAAGCCTCTTCACAGATCTCGGTCAACTCAACATTTATTTTCATTGGTTCTCCCTTAACAAGACCTTCTTGACCTGTCCCATCAATTTTTCCAAAATCAATAATTTTAGCCACTTTGACACCAGTCATAGTAGTGACTTTTGTAATAATAACTTCAGCTCCATCGACAAATACCTTCTCTTGTTTGCTAGAATTATGTTCAACTACTGGACCCACACAACCTTCTCTGTCCTGCATAATTTTCAATGGAAAAATTGAGCTCGTGGAACTAGCAGAGAACCCCCGGTGGAGGACCTCTACGGTGAAAGAGACCCTCCGAACGATCTATCAGCGGCGACGCCGGGCTGCTACCTATAGAAATAAAACTTTCCTATGAGTGACGAAGCTTGTGGATTGGGTGCTTTGCCAAAGACCGGAGTATGTCTTCATGTCAATAAGTATTTATGTCCGGTGACGGCGTGAAATTCAGGAGCCTTTGCCATTCTTTTTTCTGCATCATCATTTAACATATTCACCAGCAATTTTGGAGTAGTCGGAGTTAACAAACCAGAGAGATTCAGATCTCTTCCTGGTGTATACCCCGCTTGGTTTATAGTTGAAAGACCAAACTCCAGAGGAGTTAAGTTGGGGGTGTTGAAATTGATCATTAAAAGCTCTCCATTTACTCTCCTAATAAGTGATTCCGGTGAGACAGTTTCAGGCGAGTTTTGTGCCTTCGTCGACACCGTAAATTCATTTCTAACCATTTGAGTCCCAGATCTAAAGACAAACGGTAACTGACTAATTTTTGGTGAAATTTTTCCCTTCCCTTTCTCCTCCGTAGTGAGCTTTCCAGTTACCTGAAATCTTTCGCCGCCGTCAGCTGCTTTCTTCGATCGGTTCGTCGCCAACGTGAGAAAATGTTCTGGAGAGATGTTCTGGAGTTGCTTCTGCTTTGTTTAGCACTGAACCAGGCTTTGGTATTTGGGAAGCATCGGTTTTGGGCCTTACTGAATCAACCCGCATGAGCATCTCTTTGGGCTGATTGAATTTTCAGCCCTTGTGCTCTCAATCTTCTCTGGTACATCACACCTGGTCCAGGTTGGGGTATTGGGTGATCATTCTTAAACCTTAACAGCTTCCCCCATCCCATCGGTATAAATTTTTCTCTGCATGGGGTATCTTTTGATGGACAATCTGTCTTTGTATGGTCCATATGACCACACAACTCACAAATGAGGAAATCTCTCATACTGTAAAAAAAATTCAAAAAACTTTACCAGAATCGACGCCTTTGAAGTCATGGATTCTCGACAATGACTCTTCGGCTGGTAACATGATTTTGACCTTTATGTTTTCCCCCATGCAAGTACCAATCCTGTTTCTGGCTGCCTTGACAAAGGCCCAAAGATCATCTCCAAAAATCGTCGTTGTATCAATGTTACGATGGAAGGGAGTAGAGATGTACCCATAACGGGCACTTGTCGAAGTGAATGGAGTGGACTGGTTCTATTCCATCAGTTTCCTTAAGCACCACCAATCAATTCTCATATGACCACATAGAATTATCCACCATTTTTTCCTATCCTCACAGTCATAGAACTAGAAGATCACCAAATTCCTCTCCATTGGAAAGCCTTAAACTCCAATTTTACATTTCCACACTTTGTTGAGCAAGTTATCATTGACTCCACCCTCTTTGTTTTTGGGGTGAGAATATTTGCTGCCAGGTAAATGTTTTTTTTCTCGAGAAGAGACTACTCTGCTTGTTACTGCTTTGAGGCCTATCGTTCTCAGTGATGTTCAAATTAGCATACCGCTCCGCTAAGTACTTTGTCATTGACATTGTTGCAAGGTTATCCGCTTGAAGAAGGAGGAAATGGGAAAGATTTTTTGGTTGTGGATGAACTGGATAAGTGCAGGGATGTGTTCAAGGTGATGATATATAGAGATTGTGATTGATTGATTTGAATGGATAAAATCATCAATCAACATTTCTTCCATAATCATCTCAATGAGAGTAATTTCCATTGATTTGCAAATTAGTTGTCTGCATTTCGAATTCAAATTCAAATTTCATAGGTGATGATTAAAACTTCTAATGAAGTTCGATAGATTGAAGATTTGAAGATTTGAAGATCTTCCACTAGGATAAACCTAGAGAGAAAAAGAAGAGAGAAGACAGCATTCTTCAACTGATTGCCTTGGTCCCATGTTTTCACATTATTGTCTTGGATTCAGTCAATTATCAATATTCAATGCTTTATTTTACTTTTTGTTCGAGCATCTTCTTAATTTACATAAATTTGGTGTTTCTGATTAAAACGAATTCGAATTGGATGTTTTTTTAAGGGATAATAATTTCACACTTCCATTTTATAAGTTTGTGAGGTGACATATTTTTGTTCGTCTCATTTGTGTGGTTTGACTTCTAAGAATGCATTTTGGCACAATGTTCCTTGAACTAGTTCCTGACGATGGTTTTGAGAACAGTTAAAATTATCAATGCAGGGTGGGGTGATGGTAAATTAAATATTGAAATTATGAAGAGATTCTTCCAAGTGTATGTGTGGGTTTTTTCTTTGAAAATTATTTAAAGAGGTTGGGAAAAATGTCCAACAACGAATATAATTAGTGAAATTGACATTCAATTTTTTTTTTTTGAATAGGTTGAGGTTTATATTAATAGGCTCCTCATGCCTATAATCAGAGAAGTACAGAAATAGTTTTACATGCCGCTGAAACTGAGTGATGATGAAAGTAACCTTAATACATAAAAG
>JAULKM010000488.1:0-15468 GCA_032355605.1 Rubia tinctorum
TAAATAGACGAAATTCAAAATATCGTGTTATTATTATTATTCTTATTCTTAGTGGTAACAAATGAAGACTTTTTCGTTCGATTTGATAAAGTAATGGGTAACGTGAAAAGTACGATGTGAAATATCGTGCGATATGTCTGATTTAGTGTAATGTGCGATGTCAATTTGCATGGGAGCAACAAGGACGTGGTCGAAACGGAGAACATCTTCGCATTGGAAATAAGAAACAATCACTTTTGTTTTTCTGCTCATTTATTGTTCGAGATGAATGAATTCATTAATAATCATTTTGCTGTACGTGGACGTGTTTTTGCCCAATTACATAATACTACATTCGAATTTTTTAAAATGTCATACATTTTCTTAATTGTGTTTTAAAAGTGACAGTGTTAAATTTCATTTCTTCAACTCACTTTACCTTTTCAACGTCCAGTTCAATTTTACGTACTCCATATGATTTCTTGATGATAGCCTTCTTTCCAATTTGGTATTTAAAAAAAAGTATTCTTACACATTTTCTACTTTTATAAATATGATTTCCTAATGTACCCCTTCTCAACTTATTTTATTACAACTTTTACAACCCATATTATTACTTCTACATGCTATTAATGCTACTCTCTCCGTTCAACTAAGATTGACACATTTTTCAGTCAAGTTTCTCAAGTCATGTTTGACCATAAATTTCATGTAACATAGAAGTAGTAATATTATCATGTAAGCTATCGTTGAATTATACGTAGCATGTACTTTTCAAACATTAAAATTTTACATGATATTAACATACGTAGCAAAAATTATTAATGGTCAAACATTCCTTGAGAAAACGGGCTAAAAAGTGTGTCATAATTAGCTAAACGGAGGGAGTATAAAAAATTAAAACATGTCAAATTTCACTATATGAACTGTGTAAAAAGTTTTTTTTAAAAAAAAAAACTATGTGTCATTTTGTTTGGGGGCAATGTTACGAAATCAGAGGGAGTATATTTCACCGACCATGTATTCTTGTGCTATTTTAAAGGGTACTCTTAGGTTTTATACTTCCGATCTGATTTTTTGTTGAATGAAAGTATTTGACTTAAACTAAAATAAATTTAAAATATTTATAGAATAAATATAATTAGTTAAAATTTTATTAAATCAAATTAAATTACAAACAAACTATTAGTAGGATATACGAAGAATAGTGTGTGGATTGTTTTTGCTTTTAAATTCATCAAGCATATTCGCCATGCGTCTTAATTAGTCGAAATTGATGGTCTTTAAAATTGTATCAAAATGATATTTCCCTTATTTAAGATTTTTATTTAGGATGCGTCGTTTTTTTTAATAAATGACAAAACATAACAGACAAAATAAGTTTTTATCATTACTTCTGTCTCATATAATCTTTTTATTGCCGTCCAATGAAGGTATACCACTCATGTCAACATTAGGAAAATTAAGGATTGTATGATGTTAATTAATAAAATTAACATTTTTGCAGAAATAAAGAGTGTTCTCCTTTTGATTTGACCGATGTGAACCATTTTGAAACTTTCCTACCATTGTAGTACTGAATATTATCATCCGTTCATTTTTATTTTATTTAAATTACACTGCCTAATAAAATGGAAAATCTTAGTAATAACATAGGTACTCCCTCGGTTTCATTGGATATGGTACACTTTTATTTTTTGGTTGTTTTTGTGAATTTGACACACTTTCCTTTTTTGGAAAAATTCCTTCAATTTCATCCACTCATTTTACTTTTTCCTTTCTAAATTCAATTTCATCCACTCATTTTATTCACATAAATCCAAGCACCTAGAGCTATGGTGTCACATCCAACGAAACGGAGATAGTAATACATACTCCCTCCGTTTTTTTATATTGACATTATTTTCTTTTTTGGATGATCTTTTTATATTGGCACATTTCTCTTTTGATAAATCCTAGAGTAAATTATTTTCATCCAGTAAATTTACTTTTTACTCTCTCAGTACAATCTCCTCCACCCATTTTACTTTTCAAAAAAATTGTGCCCATTATTTGGTGCCAATATTCTGGGACCAGAGGGAGTATAGGGTTGGGTTCTTCTCATTCTACTTGCACTTCAATTCAGTTTAGTAATTTTTTTAATAATACTATTTAATTTAGTTTTGGTTTGGTTTGGTTTGGTTTATTATTTTTATTTTTCATTCTGCTTAACTTTTTTTATCTGTTTATTTTAATTGATTTCGGCATAAAATCACATTGGAAGAACAAGGCCGATACTCTATTATTTTTAACTTACCTATATTATTTCAATTCAATTGCTTATGTTGATATATTTTCGTTTAGTTCAATTATAATTCTATTTATATTCAATTATTTATTTTAATTCATTCAATTTAATCCATTACAGTTCAAAATAACACGACCCAACTTGTGTAATACTCCGTTTAATGGATAGAGGTGCCGTTTAGAATAGGAAAAAATGGGATCTGATGGTTTGTTTGTGTCTTTGAGCGTTAGTCAAGTTTGCATTGATAAAAAATAGTGTGAATATGGGGTGTGAAAGTGCATGCGAATTTCTGTCTTCGAGCTATTGTTGCGGTGTGGTAAAAAAAGTCAAATCGGAATCTCAGGAAATTATTCTTATAACGAAATTTTACTGCTTTGGTGCTGTATCGCTCGTGTAAAATTGTGTTGGAATTTGAGACATTTGCAGTTTCGCACATGCATACAAACCATAAAGTACAACATGATCAAGACGATCGAGTATTGTTTATCATCTCCCCCATAGACTTTTTATCATGGATATAAGGGATATAAGCTCGTAGGAATTATAGGTTTTTTTCGTGAAGGCAGTTGACAAACCCATGATCTTACACGCTAAGCAATTGTTATATACAGTGGCGGATCCCGGGTTGGGGGCGGGCACCGGAGGTTGGGGGCGGATTTTGGGTTGGGGCAGCATTTACCTCTTCATTCACCAGAGTTTGGAGGGCGGCCGCACCGGCACCCTCCTAGTTCCGCCGCTGGTTATATATGTCAAATATTAACGTGAGATTCTCAACATGTCTCCTCACGTGTAGCGATATGATTTATCGCAATGAGACTCTCAACACGCCTCCTCACATACAACATTATGATTCGTCGTGCAAATGTGAATAGAAATGAGTCACACCCCCTCACGCGCAGCTCATGGTTCTTATATAATACTACCCCGTCCCACAATGATGTTCCGAAATGAAAATGGCATAAAAATTAAGAAAGTGGGGAACAAAGACTGAAAGTGTGGGACAAAAGCTGAAAAGTGGAGGACAAAAGTTGAAAAATGGGGGGACAATGGCTGAAAAATGGTATTTTAGGTATGATTGTTAGACTAAAAATGGAAAAAATAGATATAGGAAGATCATTGTGGGACGTCCCAAAATGGAAATTAGGAAGATCATTGTGGGACGGATGAATTATATAAGAGGAATTCAGACCTTAAGATTTGACATGTTTGACACAGTAAACGTACATGGCTTCTATTTGACAGTGTTATGTATAAAACTACAGTTCAAGAAATGTGTTAACTGTTCCAGTGTTTAAGTCCCACTTTGACGACGGACAAAATTATAATTTAGTAATCAATTACATTTTAATATGATAAAGATTAGGCAAAGTCTTGGGAAAGACCGTCTTTCTATAGGCATATGAAAAGACGGGGTTGAATTGTAATTATAGAAAGGTAAAAAGTTTTAGTTGCAATATTAAAATTTTATTATGTAACATTTAGGAGTGATAGGTTTATGATCCGATTAATTCAACCCAAAAATTTTATTTTGATTTATACAAATTTATAGTTTAAACCTTGGTCTTTCCATGATGGGAAGGTATGATTTTAACCGATTTAATCTCAAAAACCTCTCGGTTCAGATGCAAGTACACGATATAAAAAAGTGATCAAAGAGTAGTGTTAAGTCCCCTAATTACAAATTTAATAGCACTAGATTACAAAGTTTATGGTAACTCGTGTAAAACTAGGACTTTTGTACTCTCCCCTGGTCAGCTTTGCTAGCTAGTTTTCTCAAGATATATTTGACCAATAATAATTTTTATCACGTGTTCATATTGATGATAAGTAAAATTTTGATATTTTGAAAGTAGAGCCCATCTCTTGAAAAATAAATTTTCTAAAACTTATGGAAAAATCAAGGTTTAAACTGCAAATTACAAGAAATCCAGATAAAATTTTTGACTTGCATTAATCGAGTCATAAACTCAGAATTACTACATGTTGCATAATAAAATTTTAATATTACAACTTTTTTTTTTTTACTTTTCTATAATTCTAATTCAATTGTCTTTTTACATGCTTATGGAAAGATAATATTTTCCAAGATTTTGCCTAGAAAGTACACGATACGAACAATCTAACAATATCGCATTCGATAATATTATTACTTTTATACTATGTAAAATTTATGATTAAAGAATAAAATTGATAGGAAAATGTGTCAAATAAAGAGGAACCGAGATCAAATAATAATTAAATAATAGCTACGTAGTAGGACGAACTATGTTTTGTTTGGGAGCTGTTTTCACGTTTGCGTCATTAATACATCTGAAGTCTGCCTTTTGTTTTCTAGTTTATGGACGAATTTGAACGCCATACATATATCTTTAAGCTTGGGCCATTTCTTAATTTTCCTAGTGTTCATTGCAAATTGTTTCTTGAATTTAGTGATGTTTGCAGTTGGGCTCACAGTTGTGCCCGAGTTCTAGTGAAGAACCCACCTATTAATAAAATGATTGTAGAAAATTTTATATGTTAGCAGACGTACATGTTAAGGCGATGGACAAATCAAACTTTATTGTTTGTTTTAAAAATTACTTTTTACTTTCTGAAAAATCTCACTTTACTAAATATTGAATTTGCAGAACACTTGACAGAGTCTGATTTGCCCAACACCTTAACATATAACATTTGCTAACATATAAAATTTTCTGGTGTGTAAACCTCAGACTCATTAGAGATTAGATTAGTAATGCTGCCATTTTGGAATAGTATCAATATTGTCATTATTATTTTTCACGCTAGTGCCGAACATGCTATCAGCACATCTATTTACACGACGTATTGATCGAAACCATCATTTTTCATGGCATATCGAAACCGGTCTCACAAGTCATGGTCGGTGGTTTATTTTTCAATCGCTGCGAACGATGTCGTTTGTGTTTCAACCGCCACCAACCTTTGTTCTCGGTGTATCTCTTTTATTTTTGTTTGATCGATCCCTTTTTTCGTAGTTTTTTCCCTTTTCCGATCCGCTTTCCTCCTTTCCATTTCCTTTCTTTTTTCTTAGTTTTTTTCTGCCTCCCCTGCCCGCTCTGACCCCCTACCTTTCCATTCCCTCCATTGCAGCACTTGAGCCGGCACGCTCAATTGATATGTATGAGGTAATTTCATAGCTAAATTTAGTTAGAGTTTAATTCGTAGAAACAATGTTGTTGAATTGGTGTTTGTTGGTTGTGTAGGTGTTTGTTGGTTGTTGGTGTTAGAGTCGGTCTTGGTTGAAGATCGCGGTGGGGGTGTTGGTTTCAGCGGTTTCATTTTAATAGAGTTTGTGTTGTAATAAGTTTTGTCTTTACCACTTGTACATTTTGGGTATATATTGCCCATTCATTTGTCAATATACGATCAGATCATTATTCCCCAATCTTCTTAGTCTTCCTTCTTTCATGGTATCAGAGCCTACACTTTGAAACCTTTTTTTCCGATCCCCAAATATCCCCACAGCCGCCGCCGCCGTGTGACTCTCCTACAACCGCCTCACCATGAGCGATACGGAAAGCTCTGTCGACGAGACCAATCCCACCACCGTCGTAGCCGTTACACCGTCGTCCCCTCCGCATGCGGTCAATCGGACCGTTGGTCCTCCGTTCCTACCGCGTCCTCTTGATCCCACTTCTCCATTCTACATTCCCCCCTATGATCATCCGGGATTGTCTCTGTCCGGTTGTTCTCAAAGGGGACAACTATCAGGAATGGACAACCGCGATGAAGAATGCTCTTAAGGCAAAACATAAGCTTGGTTTTATCGACGACCGTATAACTCAGGCTGTTGTTGCTTTTGTTGACCTTGATAACTGGTACAGTGTTAACTCCATGCTGATCGGATGGATCGTTCAGCCTATTGATCCATCACTTCAATCTTCTATCACTTATCCAGAGACTGTCTTCGAACTCTAGGAGGAGTTGTGCCATCGTTTCTTCGTTGGCAATGGTCCTCTACTGCTCCAACTTCATGCAGATTTGGCGAATCGTCGCCAAGGTGGTAAATCTGCTGCGTCTTACTATGGAGCACTGGAGAAAGTCTGGGATGAGATCAATACTTATGTGTCTCTTCAGGCGTGCCTCTGCAGTAATTGTTCCTGTAACTTCACGACCAAGCTACAAACTGAACGTGATGTCGAGTGTCTTCATCAATTTTTGCTTGGCCTCGATGACACATTTGGCATTCATCGTTCCAGCATTATGGCGCAAGAACCACTACCATCTCTCCACAAAGTTTATATGCTGGTCGTTTAGGAGGAGCGTCATAACACCCTCATGACTGAATGCGACACCAAATCGGATGGCATGGCATTCACGACTCAGGCTAAGCCCAGATTTCCATCGCGCACGTACGCTCCCCCAGCGCAGGAAAATTCCGCCACCGTACGTCCCTCATACACCCAATGCGGTAAGCTTGGCCATGCCGTCTCTCGCTACTGGAAGATTCATGGAGTTCTGGAAGGTTTTGTCCATCGTTCAACTTTTCGCGGCAACTCTGGTGCTAGCCATAGCACTGCGGGTGGCGGTGTCGCCCTCTCGGCCCAGCAGCACCTCCCCTATGTGGCTTCTGGCATCACCTCTATCCCAGAGTTTACAGCTCATGGTTCGAACCTCAGCCATGATCAATGGAAAACTGTCTTCCAAATGTACAACTCAATGAACACTCATTCCGTTGATGCTATTCATTATGGATTTTAGACACCGGTGCATCTTTTCATATGACGGGTAATCTTGCTTTGCTTCGTGATATTGTTTCTATTGTTCATGTTCCCATTAAACTTCCAAACAATCGTGTTGTTATAACTAACCAGGAAGGTTCTCTGGTCTTCTCTCAGTTTGCCAGAATTGATCATGTTCTATATATGCCGACTTTGGAATGCAACCTTCTCTCCTTTGCTAGGTAGGTTGCTTCTAGATTCCCAGTGTTTCGCTTTTTTAACACATAAGTTATGTGTCCTTTAGGAAAGCGATACGAAGACAGTGATGGGTATGGGTGAGCAGCGATGTGGTGTTTACTGGTTGCGGCACTTATCGGTAGCCTCCCAGGTCTGTCACAATCTTAAGTCCGAAATGATGACTTCAGCCGAGTTGTGGCACAAAAGGCTGGGGCATCCTTCATTTTCAGTTTTAGTATCTTTACCTATTTCTTGTGATTCTCTACGGAGTACTACTCCTTGTGACATTTGTTTTCTTTTGAAAAAAACAAGAGTTGTTTTTCAGTTGAGTTCTAATAAAGCCACAAACTTATTTGAGCTTGTTCATTGTGATATTTGGGGTCCGTATAAAATTCTTGCTTCCTGTGGTGCTAAATATTTTATTGCAATTGTTGATGATTACTCTCGCGCAACCTGGGTTTATTTAACTAAGTCCAAGTTAGAGGTTCCGTAGCTGGTTATGAACTTTTGCGCTCTGACTGTCACTTAGTTTCATATACCAGTTCATCGTTTTAGATCAAATAATGGTACAGAGTTTTTTGGTCTTAAGGATTATTTTGCTGCACATGGTATTGTTCACTAAACTTCTTACGCCTACACTCCTCGGCAGAATGGCAGAGTGGAGCGCATGCATCGCCATCTCTTGAATGTGACGCGTGCTTTGCTGTTTCAGGCTGCTCTTCCAATCAATTTATGGGGAGAGTGTATTCTTACATCTTGCTTTCTGATAAACTGAACTCCTACACTGGTTCTTCAGAATCATACGCCTTTTCAGTTGCTTTTAAAAAAGGATCCAAAATATCCAAATATTCATATTTTTTGGTTGTCTCTACTTCGCCTCTACTCTTCCTCGGCCTACGAACAAATTTGCTGATTGGAGTCGTAAATGTGTATTCATGGGTTATCCTAATGAAAAGCATGGTTGGCGTCTATATGATCTTGAATCTGGACAGTTCTTCTTCTCTTGGGATGTTGTGTTTTTCAAAGAACAATTTCCTTTTCGGGTTCCGTCCACCTCCCAGTTGTCACCTCCATCAACGATTCTACCTCATCCGGTTGTCTTTGATGACACGTATAATGCACCCTTTGAGGCCAGAGGGAGCTCTGCATCACCTCTTTCCTTTCCATAACTTGGAATCTTGCCCCCGGCCATGCAGTCAGCACCGCCCTCCTCCGCGGCTCAGCTCGCTTCCACCGCGTCCATACTTCAGCGCAACTCAGCCTCCATGCTGAGGCTGTTTCTCCAGCTCAGAAGTCCCCTGTGGTTGTTCGGCCCATTTCTCGACAGTGTCAACCCAGTGTTTTACTCAAGGATTATGTTTGCAGCTCCATGCTTCGTGATGATCCTCATTCGGCTGCATATCCGATCACTAGTTTTGTGTCATCTGCAAAGTTTGCTCCAGCTCATGCTCACTTCTTGGCAGCTGTCACCTCAGGCTATGAACCAGTTTGCTTCACGGAGACCGTACATCAAGCTTGTTGGCCTGAGGCCATGCACGCTGAACTTGAGGCACTCGAGAGAAATGGTACTTGGTCTCTCACAGCTCTTCAGCTGGTAAGAAACCAATTGGTTGCAAGTGGGTGTATCGCATCAAGTACAAGTCTAATGGCGATATTGAATGCTATAAGGCTCATCTTTTTGTGTTAGGGAATCTCCAGGTTGAAGGCATTAATTTCAAGGAAACATTTGCTCCTATTGCCAAGATGGTCACGGTTCGTACGATCCTTTCTGTTGTTGCTATACGAGACTGGGAACTGCACCAAATGGATGTCCACAATGCCTTTCTTCATGGCAATTTGATGAGCTTGTGTTTATGACTCCACCTCCGGGCTACTCTAAGGCACTCCCTGGTCAGGTATGTCACCTACACAAGTCCCTTTATGGTCTCAGACAGGCTCCGCACAATTGGTTTTCTAAGCTCGCACGGGCTCTTCGCCAGTATGGGTTTAGATAGAGCTATACAGACTATTCTTTATTCAGTTTTACCCATTATGGTCACACTCTTCATGTCTTAGTTTATGTTGACGACTTAATTATTGTTGGAGATAGCCCTTCGGCTATATCTTCGTTTAAGCAGTATCTGTCATCATGTTTTCATATGAAGGACCTCAGCATTCTTAAGTATTTGTTAGGCCTAGAAGTGGTGAGAAATCCCTCTGGCATATTTGTCTCCCAGCGCAAATATGCACCGGAGGTCGTGGCTGAGGCTGGTTTGCTTGGTTGCAAGCC
The DNA here is from genome assembly GCA_032355605.1 of Rubia tinctorum. Classification (NCBI taxonomy): domain Eukaryota; kingdom Viridiplantae; phylum Streptophyta; class Magnoliopsida; order Gentianales; family Rubiaceae; genus Rubia; species Rubia tinctorum. Next base: position 9,455 of record JAULKM010000488.1, read on the forward strand.
GTTCTCTTCCCCTATGGATCTGACGCGGAATTTTGCTAAGGCGGCTGGTCCCGATTACGAGCATCCTGAGTAGTATCTTCATCTTATTGGCAAGTTGGTTTATCTTACAATCACCAGACCTAAGCTCGATTTTGCGGTTCACACTCTCTCTCAGTTCATGTAGCAGCCAAAGGTTGATCATTGGTCTGCATCTTTGAGGGTTCTCCACTATGTTAAAGGTAGTCCTGGCCAAGGTTTGTTTCTTTCTCGAGATAGTAGCTTGGTTCTAACTGCCTATTGCGATTCTGATTGGGCAACCTGTCCAATCACTCGTCGTTCTGTCACTGGCTATTTTGTCACCTTGGGCGTGTCGCCAATTTCCTGGAAGACCAAGAAGCAGCAAACTGTTTCACGCTCTTTAGCAGAGGTCGAGTACAAGGCCATGGAAAATTCTTGCTACGATATTCTATGGTTGCAATCTCTTCTCCGCTCTTTCGGTGTTCCTCACTCTACTCCTGTTTGTCTCTTTTGTGATAGTCAGACTGTTCTACACATTGCAGTCAATCCGGTCTTTCACGAAAGAACCAAGCATATTGAAATCGACTATCATCTGGTTCGTGATCTAGTGTCTTCACGTGTCATTTCCACTCATCATCTTGCCACTTTAGAACAGCCGACATACATGTTTACCAAGGCACTAGGACAGACTAATTTTCTTCATCTTAGCTCCAAGTTGGGCATTCTAGATTTTCATGCTCTAACTTGAGTGGGAGTAATAGAGTTTGTGTTGTAATAGGTTTTGTCTTTACCTCTTGTACATTTTGGGTATATATTGCCCATTAATTTGTCAATATACGATCAGATCATTATTTCCCAATTTTCTCAATCTTCCTTCTTTCAATTTTGGATCCAAGTGTAATTATTAATAATTCTAGAGTGGAATAAATAATTTATCCAAAACTCAAGAGAGCTAAATGTAGTCCACTCAATAATTCTCTCACCAGAGCACTTTATAGTATAAGGTCATTTCAAAAAGTACATTCCTTTCATCTTCTAGCTTGGTGAAACTGTAAAAAAAAACTGCACATTTCTATGTCATATGGGGCCGAGGAAGAAGAATCAGAAAGAAATCTGAGCAGATGGGAACTGCAAAAAATCTGCATATTTTGAGAAAAGTGGTTTGTTGCTTATGGAATGGAGTCTGGGTTTCAGTCTTCTTCAAACTCAAGTTCTTACATCAGAAAGTATAGTTTGATTCAACCATATGCTACTATTCTTTTCATGGATTAGTCAACATCCAAGGGGCCTATTTATTTCTTAGCTAGTTTCCAAACAAAATTATGCTAGTCAATTCAACAGTGTGGATCCAGAATACTGGAATTTGATTTTGTTGTAATGTGAGATTTTTACATGGTATTTTTTAAAATAATAATTGTAAGAGAAAAGTGTTTATATAACACTATATAATTCACATAAGTGTCAATATAACCTCTTTTGATAATTGAAAGTGTCAATACAACCTTAGATAATAAGTGAAAGTGCAAAAATACCATCTCCTACAACTTTTAGCCGAAATTCTGTGAAAAGAAAATTTTGTCATTCTGAAGAAAAAACAAAAAAATAGGAAAATAGGGAATGACGTTATTGCCCTTAATGTCATCGATGCCCCAATTATTGCTTCCGAACCACCGTCGAGCTCCCGTCAGAGTTGGTGTTTTTGGTGGAGTTGTTCTAAAGTAAAACTAACTTATTTTTAAAATAGGGGAAGACCATTTTCTACTTTTTCCCCAAAAATAGATTTTGTTTTAAAAATAAGCACTTTTTATTTGTTTATCAAACACTAAAAAAATGTTTAGTTTATAAGCAAAACATTTATAAGTCTTGCCAAACACACTCTATAAATCTTGTCCTTAAAAAAAGTATTTGAACTACTCCCTCCGTCCAAGTCAATTATGCACACTTTCCTTTTTGGGTTGTCCCAAGCAATTCTGCACACTTTCACTTTTAAGAAAAAAATCACATATAATAAGACACAACTACCCTTAAAAAATTTTAATTTACACACAACAATCAACACTCTCCTCACCAAACCTGAATTATTTCTTAATTTCTCCCCCACTTTCTTCTTCACCATTTCTGACACACCACTCTTTCTCCCTCACTTTCTTCGTCACCATTTCTGACGCCTCACCATTTTTGAACTACTTTCTCCCTCATTTCCAATTTCTTCCTCCCCATTTCTGAACACATTTCTTCCTCCTTTCCACTTTCTTCCTCACCTATACAATACATTTTCTCCCCGCGTCTCCTCCACCAGCTCCGCCTCTTCTTCTCCTCTCTGCCACCACTCACATTCCCTGCTTTCATCTCCGCCACCACTACATCTGCGTCGGAATCCTAGCTTTGCCTCATCTACGACCGCCCCACACCCAAATCTGCACCACCTCATTCCTTCGATGAAACCCTAACATCTCCCCCACCTGGGACCGGAGAGAGGCGGAGAGGCAAGACGGTGGAGGGAGGAGCAGAGGCGAGGTGAAAGTGAGGCAGATAAGGAGGGGTGAGGCGGTGGAGAGGCAGAGGTGAGGCGGGGAAGAGGTGGAGGAGGAGGGGTGAGGCGGTGGAGAAGTGGAGGAGGAGGAAGGGTGAGGCAGAGGAGAGGTGGAAGATCCGGGAGGAAGAACCAGGTGATGAAGGAAGAAGGTAAGGGCATTTTGAACTTTTCACAAATCAAAAATCAAAATATTCATCTTCTCTCTCTACAGAATTCGATGGGACAGAGGGAGTATGATGTTTTTATATAAAAAGTACCACTTAAATCCTTAATTTTTATAGAAAACTTTGGCACAAATCCTAAAACCCGAATTCTCACTTGAAATTCTAAATTTGACTAAAACTAAATTGCATTAATCAAAATGCCCATTTTAATCTTAGATCCGACTAGTAAATTGAACTGAACATTATCGAACAATCGTGTTAACGCGGAAAAAACATTACTATGTATGCTTTTCATCACTGATGTTACTTTTTAAAAGGGTAAATTAGTTAATAGAACAAACAATGGCACTAAATATCAGTTTGATAGTGAAATTAGTTTTGATTCAGTGGCTAATCCACCTTTTTTTATAACAGGAAGGTTTAAGATTCAAGCCAAACCCCTATCAAAAATTGTAAAGTTTAAAACAATTTCTTATAAGTGATTATCCAATGTTACGAACTTACGGTTCTCGCCGTGGTTTCTCAGTCTGCAGATGTTTCTTGAAGGTGAGATCGTAATTGTTCATGAAGGTGCGATCGTGATGGTTCCGGGTTTAATGGTGGTGGTTCGATTGTAGTGATTCGATAGTGGTGCACTAGTTGTGTATTTTTTGGAGGGCGACCCTATTCAAATGAACAGAGTTTCAGATTTCACTGAGTTTCAACATATTCAGTTGATGGCGTCTCTTAGTTTAGTCTTATCTGTACAATAGGATGTATATACTCCCTCCGTCCCAACCAAAGGTTCCTACTTTCCATTTTCATCTGTCCCAACCAAAAGTTTCTATTTTCATTATTTCTCTTTTAGGCAAAAAGAACTTCTATAAAATATCTAATTTACACTTACTACACTTTAACAATTACATACAATACCTTAAATTTAAAACTTAAAATTTCCAATTTGAGCCAGCTGTTTAGTTAAGAAGGCCACTTAATCCCATTTTCTTTTTCACGGAGCCCACCTAATCCCCTTAAAATCCTACTTTATAAAATCAACTTTCCCAATTATCACCTTCACCTTCATTCTTGTTCCTTTCGTTACTCACCCGCTACCAACACCAGCTATGCTCGTTCCTCAAAATTTTCACACACCACCATCAAATCAGCCTTCATTTATTTATTCCTCCCACACTTCTCGTTCAACGGACACCACCGCCAAATCGACCAACCACCACTGCAGCAACGACGGGTACCTAGATGTTGTCATTGTGGATCAAATATGTTCTTAAATCATTATCATGACCGTGTTGTTCAACAATGGTGGATGATTGTTCAACGTTGGCGGCGATGATGTTGGTAAGGGTTGATTAGGGTGGGTGGGATGGATGGAGCATGTAATTTGGTTGCTGACATGTAAATCTAAAAATATATATAACATTTTTGATAATTTTAAAATGCAATTGGTATTGTTAAAAACTTACTAGAATTTAAGTGACAGTTCAGTAAAATTGATCAGAGAAAGTGCATATATAACCCAACATAATTCACATAAGTGTAAATATAACTTTTTGATAATTGAAAGTGCAAATATAACCCTAGATAGTTAGTCTATGTGTAAATTTACCCTTTCTGACAGTTTGAAGCCGGATTTCGTTAAAATGATAATTTTACCCTTCTGAAAAAATAAAATTAAAAAATGTCTATAGTACCCCTTACTCTTATTTTTCTATTATACACCCTAATCAAAAACCCTAACCCATTTCCACTCACCTCTTCTTCTCCTTCTGCAAAACACCACTCTTGGCCAGGCATTCTCGCCACACCTGGGCCTTCTGCAATACATCATCCGACGTCAGACATTCTCGCCGCCGCTGCTCATTCTCGATGTCGTCGTTCACATCAGCTCCGCTGATCTGCACTTTCCCGGTACTTGGATTAGAAAAGACCGTAACTGACCTTCTTCGTCTCCGATCGACCACAGAAACCCGCAGTTCAGCTAGCTCATTCTCGCCGCCACTGCTGCTCACATCCGCTCCGACGATATGTACTTGCATGGCCCTTGGATCAGACAAGCCCGCTACTGAACTTCTTCGTCTTGATCAGATCACACAAACCTTAGATATCAGCTTCAGATTCGATCGTCTTCAGTTTTCTGCATCTGTCTCCATCTCCGAAGAATTTGGCTCTTTCGGCAGCTATATTCTCTGATCTCCATTCCAAGTCCTAGTTCTACGCAGAAGGAAACCTCGTCGAGGAAAAGTTCAGCACAAACCTTTCTAGCGAAGAACAGATCAGCGCGTGAAATGCACACGCGAGCCAGTAATGGCGGAGCCTGAGACTCATGCACTCCTCTGTTGAGACGCGTCTGCCTCACACGACGTGTAGGAGATGGTGGCGGCGGCGGTGAAGGTGGTGGAGCACTGATGGTGGTGGTGGCAGAAGGATGGCGGGGTGAAGGATATTTTTATCTTTCAATTTTTTGTTTTAGGCCGAAAGGGAATTTTGGTCATTTTTGGTCGGTCAATGGTTGGAAATGGCCAATCAATGCTGGAATATAGTCGTTAGGGTTATCTTTGCACTTATATAAAATAGTTAGGATTTTTTTGCCTAAAAATTATGTCGGGGGTTATATGTACACTTATTGAAACATATAGGGTTATATTGGTATTGATAAGATATCAAAAATGTCATTTATTATATTTTATTAGTTTAGTATTTTTAGGAGGTCAACACTATACTCTTTTTCTTATTGGGTCTTTTAATGAGGTAGTGTGATCATTTTAGTTTATTTTTATTATTATTAATGAAGCCATAAACTCGGTCATGTTAACTTAGAAGAGTTTTGGTAATATTTTAATTAGTGTTTAGAACATTAGTTTTATTATGATTAGAAATTAGATTTGGTAAGACTAGAATATTGGTTCAATGGATTGCACAGCCGTGGATGAAGATTGCTTCCAATTCGGCCGAGATTGTAAGAGTTGAAGAATGCATGAATTTTGGAATTATAAGGTTGCATGGATAATTATGCACGGAATGCATGGGTTTTGGAATTGAAGAATGCATGCAGATATTGAAACATGCATGGCCATTTTCAAGATTGCACTTGGAATCAAAGTTCTTGGAAAGAAATCTGAATAAGGATATTTGCTTCTTTGTAATATTCCCGCACGGCCAGATCACATTTTGAAGATATCTTGCTGCAGATCACAATTTGGAATATGGTATATACTTGGCCGAGAATTATAAAATTAGAATATCAGTAGGATTTGATTTTTGGTATTTTAGTTAGATATGGTTTTAGCTTCTTAAAGCTGCCATAAAATTTGATTCTGATT